>JAFEMH010003265.1:0-277269 GCA_022495995.1 Adenophora triphylla var. japonica | reverse complement strand
ACGATCATTCTGTCCTCATTAGACCATCGAAATACCTCTTATTGATCGCCATCCCTTAAATCATCAAATTTAAATATTGAGCCGCGCCTGTCCTCCAGCCTCCGCTTGGCCGGGTGCTTCAGTTCTTCTCCTCCTTGGATATAGTTGGCAACGGTGTTAGAGACGGACGGTTTCCTTACCCTTCGGAGCGGTGTAGGGTAGAGCTTGGAAATCGGTAGCGGGAAGGGGCTGGAGTATTACTAGGGACGGGAGGCTGGAGCGATAGAATAGGTGAGCATTCTCGCTTTCGGCCCCTGCACTCCTGCCATTTCTCGCAGATTCGCGGGGTCAATGGTACCCAGCGCCCAATGGCTTCCCTGACAGCTGGCTTGACGCATGAAAGGAAAATGGAGACTTCTCAGAGATAGGGGAATTGGATGAACCAACTCATTTAGCTTCTTGTTCCACCTCTTATAGAGAGTACTGTTACGCGGACTCGTCGTGCCTTTGGATGGTCAGGCTTGGAGTCAAGTCACTACGGGTGGTGTACCACTCGACACTTCCCTTGTATTTCTCTAGAAAAGCATCACCGATCTGAGATTACGTAGCCCGCGCCTCTGGCTTAAGACCTAGGAACACATCTCCAAAGGAGAATCATGCGAGAGACAAGTGAAAGTAGAGGGCCTAGCATCTCCTCATTGGCCCACTTTGGCACCCCTAGACATGATATAGCTATTCACGTGAGTTTAAGGGCATGTAGAGCCTTCAAACATAGCTATAGGGGGCATCTTAAAGTTTTTCGGGAGGGCCTTAGTAGTCCTTGAGCTCTGGAAAGTTAACCACGCCTGACCCAAAAGGTCATCTTGTGCAATTGCTCCTTCTCACATACTTCAACTCTTCCCTTCAAACTCAAAACTCTCGGAAGATGGAGGTTTCCTCTACAGTTGGAGCTACCGTCGAAGCATGGCTACTTGGAAACTTCTGGCGGTGGATTTGATGGGCAAGAAGGCAGCCGAAGGAAGACCAAAAGGACTGGGCATGCTGACATTCTTTGTCTAATAAACTAGCCGAGCTTGGACTCTTATTCCCGTACATGTCGTAACCATTAAAGGCGAACATTGGGATTCAGGGACCAAAGCTGCACTAATTGACTTCCGGCTGACCATGGGTAGAAAACTCGGTGCGATGCATGGAGCTTGAATATGGGGTGGAACCATACAGATCTTTGGGTGAGAGGAGAACAAGCTCGCAGTTTGAGGAAGTTGCTTTGGAATTGGGATCGAGATACTACGGGAGCTGACCCCGACAAATGCGGCTTCCTGACGGATATGCGGCCGCTTTCTTGCGATTGGGCTGATCATGAGGAGCAACAAACCGACCACCAAAGCTGGGTTGAAAGGTGACCCGCGCGCTATGCCCTAACCTTGACTTTGAGACCCAAGCGATTTTGAACAAACCCCAGCGCTCCTGGTTGACATCAACATGCTGATTACGCTGGCCCGATTGGGGATAAAACACAAACTAGTCCCTGAGCATTAACCTTCGGAAAGGAGCTTGGCTCGCCTCTCAAGTCCGTATTGCCCGCCATAAGTAGACACTTTGGGATGGGGAGGTCTTGGCACATTCCCATGAGTCGGCATCGGAAAAGAGCTAGGCACACCATAGGAGATTGGCGGGGGCACATTGTGAAAGCCTTGCCGAGGTGAGGATGGGGGAACAAAACCATTGCCGGTGATAGTAACATCGGGCTCCTCCCTAATTTCTTCGTATGACCCATCGGGGCGACGGATTATGGCAATGCCTTACATACGCATCACTTCGACATAGCGAGCCCAACCGGCTTCCTCACGGGCATGAGAGGCTTTGAGAGCAGCACGGAGAGAAGCCTCTTGAGAGAAGTTGAAACCTGGATGAGGTTAACAAACGGACTTCTCGGGGGTGTCATATGAGGACCCATGCCATGACCACTGCTAGGAGAGGCATTAAAACCGACGTTCGGCCCCACATTCTGACCTTGATCCGGTCCCACACCTTGACTGACATTCTGACCCTGAGCTGGATCGACACCCGCATTCGGACCCAAACCCGCTGAAACTTGCGAATCCGCCATCTCTAAGGCTATTGGAAACGAATCCTTGGTTGGAGAGAAACCGATTAACCGACCACCCAAAACTCGACTCAATACTTGCTCGAAAGGGGAGAGAACTGCTTTAGGTAGGGGAGAGAATGGACTCGGGATGGACTTATGCATATGCCTTATTAAAATTTGAATAAAACGATTTTTATTAATCCTAAGAATGGTTGGAAAAGGGGGACACCTTCTTTTTCGCATTCTACACTATTCCTGGACTAGTGGGTTCCATCACTACGTCTATAGACCCCCTGTATTCCACTTGTATTGCACCTCCGGGACGGACAATCCCCGAGAGGTCCTATAGGGCACGTGGAACCCACCAATCAAAAAGCAAAACGGACCTAAGGGCGTACAAGTCAAAACAAGTCAAACTCAAGATTTTCAAAACCAAGTTCAAGTCAACAACGTCTTGACTTGGGAGGAGAGAGGGTCGGAAGTACGTTTGAATGTATGAGATCGCAATTTGCAGGTAAAATCCTAGAAAAAATTCGGCATGACCTCTCCTCACTTCGGGTCGAAAATCCGGCATGGCCTCTCGTCGCTTCATGGCGAAATTTCGGCATGACCCCTCGTTAGTATGTGTCAAAAATTCGACATGATCTCGCGTTAGCACATTTTGAAAACGCGTCATGACTTCTTGCGAAGCCAAGTCGAGAAATCGACATGTACCCACGTCGAGACATGTCAAAATTTTGACATGTACTCACGTTGAGTTATGTCGTAATTTCGACATGAAGAGGGAGAGTATGCCAAGACTTTGGGAACGAAGTACGAATCGGACTTTGTGAGAAAAATTTTGAAAGCCGAGTTTGAAAATGTTTTGAAAAGTATTTTGTCAAAAACCAACCGTCACGGTAGAAAGTGTGTCACGGACAATTGTGGTTCCTAACACTCTACAGGCTGGGAGGACTTTAGGCGCTCAAGCGTAAGCGAAACACGTCACTGTCCGCGATGCCGTCCGTACACTCCAAGGGTTCTAACTCTATGTGCAGGTAGTGTGCGAGTAGTGTGAAGGTATCTTCTAGGAAAATATTTTTGCTTTTTTTGTTTTTTTTTTGTAAAAAGAGTTTTTCAAAAAAATGCAATATTTATAAGTATGCAAAAAGGAAGAATAAAAGAATGATTCCAAAGCACGACAAAAGGGGACTGCCCTAAATGCCAAGAAATCACCAACAGCTGCATCTCAGAATCACTCTGCCCTGTTCAACTGATCAACTGAAATTGTCCCCTTGACCTTTGCATTCTATGCCCTCGTCCCGATTGGCAGGACATCCCGGGGAAGGGGATGTCGTCCGACGTAGGAGTTCTCACCAACAGAGTCAAGCAAACAAACAGCAAGGGGAGAAGCCCCAACACCAAAAATACCACATACCAAGGCATATAAAGCATAAAGGCACAGGAGCATGGTATGGCACATAGGAGCACATAACGACACAAATCATACACAAAGAGAATGAGAAAATTGTCCAAGTTGATTTAAAAATAGTTAGACCCTCTTAAGAAAAGCTTTTTATTTTTCAAAAAAGAAGAATGATACCGGTATGTGGCATTGTTAGACCACAATTTATCCCAAGCCTCGGGTTAGGAAGCGATACGGGAAACTTAGTGGTTTCCACCTATATACCAAGTATCACTCTTTTCATTAAAATAAAAGATTTTCAATGTTAAGTCCCCAGTGGAGTCGCCACTGAATGAACGCTCTCCGAAAATCAAAACAACTTTTCTTTGATTTTAAGAACACAACTTATTTATATTTTTAATTTTTGGAGTCGCCGCGCCGTTTTTAAAGGAAAACATTGAAAAACCTTCGGAAATGAGAAAATTGGTCCGGAGATCAAGTTACGATGTGGGAAGAGAATATGGAGCTCACCCACATCGCCTCTTTCGAGACTTTCAATCAAACAATGGACAATTATAATCATTCTAAGTGTGTGCAATTTGTGTCAACAAACAAGACATGTAAATTTGGATTTCATTAATGATAGTGAAACTGGATACAACTTGTGAACCATGAAAGGGGGCCACACCCTTACAAACAATGACTTGCATTACAAGGCAGGAGCTGAGACAGTCTGTCCAAGAATCTCGGATGTCGTCCGACATAGGACTTCCTCATAGGAGGGATGTCCCGGACGACCATAAGGCCTCCCGATTAGATTGACTCTTACAAAGGGGTGATTAAGCCACCAAAGCTAATCTAGAATTAAAACAAGGCTATTTTAACTAAGGAGAGACACTATTTAGGGTCTGGAACCAGCTTGGGGTTTATTGAAGTGAGCAAAGTCAAAATTGACTTTTTGTGATACGGATGTCGTATGACACAGGACACATGAGGTTGTCCTGTGTCGGACGACAGAACCGCCTCCATCATCAGGTTTCACCCAAATGGATCTCAGACTTCCCAAACAGTGGTAAATGAACTAAAACTACTTAAACACAACTTTAAATCACAAAGGGGATCAATCTGGGTAGATCTGAAGTCACTGAAAGCCAAACAGCTTTCTGGGAGCTCTATGTCGTATGACACAAGACTCCTTTAGGTGTCCTGTGTCATCCGACATAGGTGTCCTATTTCAGTGCCCTTCAGCAGACTGATCCCACCTTGCTCGAGATGCAAAACTAAGCTACAATATTAACTGAAAGCAGTATAATAACAACACTACGTGAGTATTATGGGAGGATCACATGGCTTTAATGACCAAATGTGAAGAATCACATGTTTTTGGCCATTATCATGTAGCCATCACCTCCTAACTCAAACACAAGTAAAAAAGATGCAAACTTTAATGCAACTAAGGCTACTAAATGTCCAGATCTAAAATGAGGAGATGTGAATATTGAAGATTCACATCTCCACCACCTTTTTCATGCAAAAATCCTAAATATTCACATATTATTGAACAATATAAGCATGCAATGTAAATAAATGAGTATGCAAGGTGTAATCAGAGAGAGAGAGTCTAGGGTCTACCTATTGTAGTCCACAAGGTAGAAGCACCAATAGTATGGTGTTCACCCCTTCAAAACACCAACAAAGGAGATCACTCTTTGGACCTTGGTTCTGGATGTGTGTGTGTGTGTGAGAAGGGAGGTGAGTGTGTGTGTATGAGAGAGAATATGAGCCTCTATTTTAGCAGAGTGACCTTACTTGCCCAAGTCCCCCCTAAAATGATCAGCCAAGCCCTTTATTTATAGGCATGCTGAGAGGAACTCCTATGTCGTCCGACATGGAGCTTCCACCGCCTTGGGGTCATCCTGTGTCGGAAGACACCGGTCAACTTTATGACAAGCTGGGCCGCAGGAAGGCAGGCCCAATGAGGAGCAAATGGACCAAGGTGAATGAATGAATGATTTAGGCCCAAAATGCACTTTAGCAAATAAATGAGCCCAAAATTAAATACATCTCAAGGAAAGCGGACCCAAAAACACGAGTTCGGGTCGGGGTACTCACAGGTGGCTGTGACAGTGGGGCATTTGTAGGCTCATATGGTAAAGATGGTAGTTCTTTTGTTGTCTAAATCAAGTTTAAATTTCTGTTGTTCTGTATTTCTTTTTTTTTATGTCAGTTTGTATTTTTTTTTCTTCTTTGTAATGTTTTTATATATATTAGTCTACTGTCCTTTTCTCTTATCTATTTTTATTTTATATGTCTCATTTTATACCGTTATCTGTTAGGTTATATTCAAATAATTAAATATATAAATGAGAAATAAACAATGAAATAAATATAATTATTATATGATTAAATTATTATATGATTAAATTAGAATAAATTATTTATGCACGAAATTAATTTATAAATAATTTTATAAATTTCATTACACTGCTAGTTTTCCTAATTAATGGATTCATTTATTAATCAAAAATTCCTATTTTAAATCAAATGAATTCAAAATCAAATCGTATCAATATTTCGTACTTCATTTTCTCAATAATTCTTAGAGATTATACCTAAATACCACTGAGATTCAAAAATTTTGACCTAGATCTGATGAAATTTATTAAATTACACTAATACAGCAAGATTAAAACGAGATCTACGAAATTATACCTTCGAATTCGAAAGACTGAAATTTATGAGTTTCATATAAAATTAAGTATTTCTTTCTTTAATTAAGATCATAACTGTTTCACTTTTATGTTAATCAAAAAATTGAATTTTTTTGGTTGTTTAACGTAAATTTTAAAAAGTGTTCTTCTCGTGTGTTTAACACACGGGTGGTATACTAGTTGGTACACTAATATGTTGGAACGAAATGATCCATTAAACATGAACTGTCTCATAACTAGATTAAGAAGAGAAGAAGATGAAGACGAAAGCGTGTACCTTATGATTCCATGATAATGTCTTTAGTCTTGTTCTTGAGTAGAAAGGAGCAAGTATGAAGATAGTCTTCAAAGTAGGGAAGAGTAGATCTTCTAAATGATGAGTGCTCTTATTCTCTTTAGTCTTCAAGTACTTAGGAAGATTTTGGAATGAAATGAGAATGTAAAACTAGTGGATTCATAGGCTGATGGAAAGGCCTTTATAAAGGAATCCAAGGGGCACTTCATTTAGGGACTACAGCTATTGATGTATAAGATATTACCATTATGCCCATCATTTAATGGTAGTCTTATAATATGGAATTCTACATATTATATTATATCCTATACTTTATATGAAATATTATAATATTGATCACTATTTTATTAAGTACTTTTATTAATAATACATGTTATACAATCCATGTTCTAACAATCTCCCACTTAGATTACAATAACATATATTTATACTTAATAAAATCCTTCAATCATATTTATAACATAAATGACAACCCTTATGTGCACTTTGTTGTCATTTGAAACCAATCCCGTCCATTAGTCATATAAGTATAAGGACAAAAGGGGCAGTTGTTGTAATTGATTCGCAACTAAACTCACATTAATTACATATATATATATATATATATATATATCCAACTAAATGACATAGATTAAGTATAGATGTGTAGCATGGAATATTAATGAATATATATGAAGAATGCATATATATATTCTCCAACTAGTCCTACTTAATCAAATGAGATCAAAAATAAAATAACACGAATAAATGAAAAACAACACAAACTCCCACTGAATTAAGCATTATCAAAAGTCATTACACCCATATGAGCAACATGCTCGTGAAATACTAAAGGAGATAATGCCTTAGTAAATGGATCCGCTAACATGGAGTTTGTCCCTATAAGTTGTATATCTATTTGTTCATTTTGTACTCTTTCTCTTACAACAAGAAACTTAATATCTATATGTTTAGATCTAGATGAACTCTTGTTATTGTTGGAGTACAAAACTGCTGCCCGATTGTAACAATAAAGCTTGAGAGGTCTTTCGACACCTTTGACAATTCGCAGCCCTTCTATGAATTTTCGCAGCCATATAGCTTAATTGAATGCCTCGTAGCAAGCAACAAATTCGGCTTCCATGGTGGAAGTAGTAACTAATGTTTGCTTGGCACTTCTCCAAGAAATTGCTCCACCGGCCAAAGTGAAGGCATAACCCGATGTCGATTTGCGACTATCTTGGCATCCAGCAAAGTCGAAATCGGAAAAACCAATGATCTCAAGATGATCCAACTTTGTATATGTAAGCATGTAGTTCTTCGTGTTTTGCAAGTATCTCATCACTCTTTTGGCTGTGACCCAATGTTCTCTTCCCGGATTGCTTTGATATCACCCAAGCATGCCAATAATAAAGGCAAGATCTGGGCGAGTACAGATTTGTGCATACATTAGGCTTCCTACTGCCGATGCGTAAGGGATATTTTCCATATACTTGGATTCAAGATTATTTTTAGGACATTGCTTTAAACTGAACTTATCTCCCTTAGAGACCGGGGTGTCATGTGGTTTATAATTTTCCATGCTAAACCTTTGTAATACCTTCTCTATATAGCTCTTTTGTGATAATCCTAACATGCCTCGTGAGCGATCACGATGTATTTGGATTCCTAATACAAAAGAAGCTTCTCCAAGATCTTTCATCTCAAATTTGTTTGAGAGAAATTTCTTGGTTTCCTTAAGAAGGTCCTTATCATTACTAGCAAGTAAAATGTCATCCACATATAAGACCAAAAATATAAATCTATTCCCACAGAACTTATGGTACACACAATTTTCACCAAGATTCATTTCAAAACCAAATGAAAGAATAACTTGGTTAAATTTTAAGTACTATTGACGAGATGCTTGCTTAAGCCCATAAATGGATTTCTTAAGTTTACAAACTAGTTGACTAGTTTGATCCGAATCAGTCACCATTTCTGGTTTCTTCATATAGATAGTTTCCACAATGTCGCCATTAAGAAAAGCTGTCTTTACATCCATTTGATGAAGCTCAAGGTCAAAATGTGCCACTAAAGCCATAATGATCCTAAAAGCATTTTTAGAGGATACCGGTGAAAATGTTTCTTTGTAATCAATGCCTTCTTTTTGAGTAAATCCTTTAGCGACAAGACGAGCCTTATGTCTTTCCACATTACCTTGTGAATCCTTTTTGGTCTTAAAGATCCATTTACACCCAATGAGTTTCACATTCTTAGGTAATGGGACAAGATCCCAAACGTCATTATCATTCATGGATTTTAACTCTTCATTTATGGTATTAATCCACTTATGAGAATTTGGACCACTAATGGCTTCATGGAAGGTGATTGGCTCATCTCCCACTAAACCTAACGGTTTCTCATTCTCGACAAGATACACATCATAATAATCTGGTATAGCACTCCTTCTTGCTCTATTAGATCTCCTTAAGGGCACAAATTCTTCTTGATTTTGAGGGTGTTGAATTTCCTCATCAACATTTTCATGTTGTTCATTAATAGGAGAATTAACGTCATTTTGAATTATATGTTCTTGTCGAATTTCGGCACAAGTGCTTGATTTTTGATAGGAACTATAGGAAGAGGTAATGAAACAAATTCCTCCTCTAACTCTTCAAATTCAAAATTACTATTCAAATTTTCCCCTCTAAATTCAACATCCTCAAAGAACTTAGCATTTTACGTCTCGAAAAAGGTTCTAGTTTTTGGGTCATAGAATTTATATCCCCTAGATCTTTGAGAATACCCTACAAAATAACTACTAACGGTCTTAGCGTCCAACTTTCCTTCGTTAGGTCTATAAGGCCTAGCTTCGGCTGGACAACCCCAAACATGAAGATGATTAAGGGACGGTTTCTTACCGGTCCATAATTCATAAGGGGTTTTGTCAGTAGCTTTTGAAGGAGCTCTATTAAGTAGGTAGGTTGCGGTTTTCAAAGCATCGCCCCATAATGAGTGAGGTAAGGAAGTACAAGAAACCATACTTCTTACCATATCCTTAAGGGTTCTATTACGTCTCTCGGCTACACCATTCATGCTAGGTGTCCCCGGCATGGTGTAGTGAGGGACAATCCCACACTCTTCTAAATAGCGAGCAAAAGGACCCGGACGTTGTTCTCCCGAACCGTCATTCCGACCGTAGTATTCACCACCACGATCGGATCTAACGTTCTTAATAGTCTTTTCAAGTTGATTTTCAACATCAGCTTTAAAAGACTTGAAAACATCCAATGATTGAGACTTTTCATGAAGTAAATAAATGTATCCATAACGAGAGAAGTCATCTATGAACGTAATGAAATATGTTTGTCCGTTCCATGAAGGGGTAGGGAACGGTCCACATATGTCCGTATGAATTAGTTCTAAGACTTTTGTAGCTCTCAAGGATTCATTTTTGTTTGTACTATTTGTAAATTTTCCCTTAAGGCATTCAATACAAAAGTTATTTTCCGGAGTATCAAGCTTATGTAATAATCCCTCAGACACAAGCTTGTCAATTCTCCTTTTGGAGATATGACCCAAACGCCTATGCCACAAGGTATAAGAGTTTTTACTTGAAAACTTTCGTTTTATGCCTCGAGAGTTAGTTTCATTATTATGGGACTCATTTAATGAATTGACAGTGTCAAGTAAATATAGATTATCAATATAAGACAAATAACTAGTACCATAAAGCTTTGAATCAAAATATAAATTGCATTTATTATTGCCGAAGATACAGGAATAACCTTCCCGATCCAATGTAGTGACAGAAATTAAATTCCGTCTAAAAGATGGAATAATAAATACATTGTTCAAAACTAAAAAGTATCCAGTACTTAAGGATAATCTATAAGTCCCTATGCCTTCCACCTCTACCGGCTTTCCAGCTCCCATGTAGATAAATCTTTCACCTTCATTGGGCATTCGGTAGTTCAGGCAACCCTGCATACATGAACTTATGTGAGTAGTTGCACCGGAGTCTAACCACCATGTATACAAAGGAATTGAAACTAAATTAGCTTCAGTACAAACAAAGCTAAATGACATACCTTTCTTAATTCTCCATTGGCGATACTTAGGGCAGTCGGGCTTCATGTGAGTGAGGTCCTTGCAAAAGAAGCACTTCTTCACCTTTTGATTATTTGATGATCCCTTAGGCTTATTTGTTGCAACCGCAATCTCCTTACCTTTTCTCTTAATCTCACGAGAAGAGGTAGATGCATAATGTGCACTTTCGGGTTTGGTGTGTTTCAACCTATCTTCTTCCTCCGTGACATGTGAAATTAATTCATTAATATTCCACTTGTCCTTTTGACAATTGTAGGTCATTTCAAAATGACCAAATTATGGAGGAAGAGAAATTAAAGCCAAATGCACAAGCAAGTCTTCCGACAAGTCCAACTTGAGTGCTTTTAATTTCGTTGATAGGTGAAACATTTCTATTATGTATTCCCTTAGGTTTCCGGTGCTCTTATACCTCATGGAAACAAGCTTCCTTAAGGTAGCACTTGTTTCCGACTTTTCGCTTTTTGCAAAGCATTCTTCTAGGGCATCTAGGAAACCTTTAGCACCATCATCCTCGGAGACACTGTTCAGAAATGTCTATGGGATTGCATTCTTTATTATGCTTAGACTGACGCGATTAGAACGCTTCCACCTCTCTGAACTTGAGCGGTCTTCCGCAGTGCTTTTATCAGTTAGAGGGGCAGGAGCTTGTTCTCTTAATGCGAGGTCAAGGTCCAAACAGCCTAAGACCATAGTTATCTTGTTTTTTCCATGTTTTAAAGTTTGTCCCAGTTAGCAAAGGAATTGAGTTTAAGGCAGTAGTAACAGAGGAAGCACTTATCAAATCTGAATGAAGAGAACAAAAGAATGAAACAAAACATATATAAGAGACTACACAATGATTAATTATATCTAAATGAATTCCATCAAAAATAAAAGATAATCAATATAACATCAAGACTAATCTTTGGATTGCGAATTGACTCACAATTTGATTTATCTTAGGGTAAACAAATAGCTTAACCAACACATTTTAAGTACTTGCCTTCCTTTGGGCCGATCAAGTACAAAAAGTGTCCTAAAGTTTAAGGTACTTGTTCCCTAGTAATAAAGAATATAAACAATTCACTTTAAATATCCGCCTTCCTTTGGAATGGTTCAAAGTATTTAAAATAACCTAAAGTTTAATTTAATTATTACCTTATGAATGCAAATACTTAGTCAACAACAAGGTCTCCTTTGGGAAACAAGCATGTTATCACATATCAATATTTACATTCATCTTTTAACAAGTTTGAATTTAATCAACAAGGTCTCCTTTGGGAAACAAGAATGTTAATTTTGTTCAAAATGTTAAGGATATACTTAATCGGAAACATAAGGCCTTAAGGTAATTTCTGAAATTTTTAAAGGTAAAGAAACAAATGAAATTTATTAATAAAAGACAATATCCTTTTGTTCTACCTGTCCATTCTTAAAGTTTGACAACTCTAAGAACCGCCAATCAGCGTGACTGGTGTCCAGATACCATATTTTATCAATAAATTATCACAAAAGACCAAAAGGGAAATGACTTCATCAGAGGGGGTAAAGTGGGCGACCGCCCAAGCTGCAATTCCACAAATATTGAAGCTGTTGTACACATGGGCGGCGGCATAGGTAAAGGTGGGCAACCGCCCAAGCTGCAATTCCACAAACATTAAAGCCACTGTACACATGGGAGGCCGCACAGGTAACGGTGGGCAACCGCCCAAGCTGCAATCCTACAAACATTGAAGCTTCTGTACACATGGGCGGCCGCTCAGATCAAGGTAGGCGACCGCCCAAGCTGCCCACTGCCCAGATTTGACGAAAATTCACCAATTTTTACACCCTTTTTATGAACAATTATGGTCCAAATTTCCATACCATACCGCGAGGCTACGCCCCCCACCCCTATGAGGTCTGTTACCTTTGCCAGGCCCTTTGCTAGGACATCGAGCCATAACATCCAATTTTTTCAGATTTAGACTATCAATTCTTAACTTAATGGTGAATCAATATTCAACCAAAGCAAGTAGATCCGCATACTCACATCACATTTTTAAATCCGTGGCTATGCATATGAACAAACTCACAACGCATCCAAGGATGGTGGCTATGTTCAAAATTGGGATAATCTTACATTAAGAATTGAAAGCCTTTTGAGTAAAACCAAAATACAATACTCTAGAATCTGAATTAGAGTATGAAAATAACTCAAGAACACATGATGAACATGGAATCTTGTGAATCAAAAGCATAATAATATATAATACTCAAACTTGATCTAGAATATGACCAGGCTCTGATACCAATTGTTGGAACGAAATGATCCATTAAACATGATCCGTCTCATAACTTGATTAAGAAGAGAAGAAGATGAAGACGAAAGCGTGTACCTTGTGATTCCATGATAATGTCTTTAGTCTTGTTCTTGAGTAGAAAGGAGCAAGTATGAATATAGTCTTCAAAGTAGGGAAAAGTAGATCTTCTAAATGATGAGTGCTCTTATTCTCTTTAGTCTTCAAGTACTTAGGAAGATTTTTGGAATGAAAAATGAGAATGTAAAACTAGTAGATTCATAGGCTGATGGAAAGGCCTTTATAAAAGGAATCCAAAGGGCACTTCATTTAGGGACTACACCTATTGATGTATAAGATATTACCATTATGCCCATCATTTAATGGTAGTCTTATAATATGGAATTCTACACATTATATTATATCCTATACTTTATATTAAATATTATAATATTGATCACTATTTTATTAAGTACTTTCATTAATAATACATGTTATACAATCCATGTTCTAACATAATATGGAAACAACTTAACGTTTTTAGTCATGTTTAGATCTAGAACGCGTGAACAGACGGGCCCTTAATATTAGTACATCTTATTATTCTTAGTGTCCGACAAATTTATTTTTGCAATTTCAAATGGTATAAAAGGAGTAGGAGTATGTGTTTTTAAAAAGTGTGACGACATATTTGTAAAAAACGTTGTGCAAAGTGATGCTTTTCTAAACAAGTGAAATTTCAGGTATGTTGGTACTCAAAAACACTAGCACTCAAAAACATTTTAAGAAATCTACACATGTTGAACTCGAAAATCTTGCTCGCCTGTTCTTTCTGCAAAATTTTCATTCTTCTGGTCCTCCCTTCATGGGCGGACCTAGCAAGGGGCCTGCTTTTTTTTTTTAACCCAACTATGTTTCACTCTATAAATATAACTATATTTCTTTTGTCCCATTAAAAAATACACTTTGTTTTAGATACGGGAATTAAACTTTTGTTTTGGACATATTATTGTAGTATGTAATTGTGCCCCGTTGAATAAAAAATAATATTTTCATTTTAGAAAAGTATAAAATTTAATGACACACCCAAATAGGTAAAAAGTATAACTTTTAATGGAAAAAGAGGAAGTATATTTTGAAGTAAAATGTTTTGTATTTATGATTTTTTATTTGTGGCTGTGGTTTTAGATATTGAACAACTATTTTGAATCTTTTGGTACGTGTAATTTTGTTATACATGTGTTGAAATCAAGTGATGTATTATTGTCTGATGATGCCAAAAACATTCGGATAAATCTAAATCAAGCGACAGGTTGTATCCTTAATGATTAAATAGCCTGAAATCCTTAATGATTGAATAGCCTGAAAAAGATGAACAAACACATAAACTAAGTCGGGGCTTCACCGGCGAATGTCATACGACGTAAGAGTAAGTATTTGTGTTTAAATAGAGAAATCAATGACAACAGTTTATAGTCAAAAGATGTGTTATCAAAATAATATGAATTATGTCTTGTTTATATAGACATAGTATTGTATAATCCATGTTAAATAGGAATTCGTGTGAGAGGCGTTTATAATCCTAGTGGGATTATAACTGTTCACAGTCCTTATTTGAGTAGAATTAGATAATGTATTATACATGTGAGCCTTGGAGGCGAGTTACTCGTGATAAGTTGCTTGGTCAGCTTAGGTTGACGCCGATAAAGTGGAGAGTAAGGATAGGGAAGCCTATTTCCTTTTATTATATGGAGACCGAAGAGGGAGCTGCTCGTCTTTTGATGAGACCTTGGTCGACTTGTTTAATGCCTTGCTCGGCATATGAGATGGTGTCTGGTCGGCATTTATAATTTATATGCCTTATTAATTATTCGTTCTGCTATATATAGGTCTACATAGTTGGAATGACGAGTAAGAAAGAAGAGCAAATGTAGGGAAAGCTCACTCCCTTTGTCATACTTGAGACTTGTTTGAATTATATTTTGGGCCCAATCCATTGGGCTTTGCTCAGTCCGATCCAGGTTAGTACCTCGGTTTATACCGTTCATTGGCCCCCGACTTCCTAGCTTGGCTATTCCGAGTAGGAAGCGGTGCTATACCTCGTATTAAACTAATACGAATGGACTGTTACATGTCATAAGACGCTTCCTATCCACCGGTTAAATCGACAATGATGGGTGCGGATATCGAGGCCTGACATTCGCCTTATGAACCTTATAGAACATTAATTGCTAGGAAGAGACGACGTCTTTACCCGGTTTATTCGACCCATTCCCTTTTAGATTTGGGTATATAAGCCAAAACCTGTTTCTTTTTTACTCTTTTATCATTGTTTGCCTTTGAGAGAGACCCCTAAGCTTTGAATTGCCAGTTTGGTCTTGATTTCTTCCGTGCTCGTTCTTGATTTCGTGCGCGTTTCCTTTATCAACCTTCAAATTCAAGTATAATTTATTTCCTTTCTCTTTTATTTCGTGTTTTCTGGGTTTAGAAACCGCCATTATTGGGGGTTCTTAAAGCTTTTTTTAGTATTTATTGTGTCTCCATCGTTCGTAGTTGTTTGTCCCAAAGGTGGCAACAAGGGTGATAAACAGCTAGAGGGGGGTGAATAGCTGTTATAAATTTTTCGCCCTCTTTTTGAAAACTAAACCTCTTGCTTACACAACCGCTTGCAGTGTATCAAAACCGCAAGTAGGATTGCAAAATGCACAGCGGAATATCTTAAGTATTGAGTGCGGTTTTGAGGTGCGATTTTGTGTGCGGTTTTCACAAACAGTAAAATGAGGTTTTAAAAAGATTAATCATAAACACAATTCACAACAATGGATAACCTATATGAAGATAAAATAGATAAGGACAAAATAATCAGTAATGAACAGTAAGTAAAAATGCAAAAATATAAGAGCACAATATTTGGAGTGGTTCAATCGTAAATGATCTACATCCACTACCAAGATGGTTAGTCTTGGAAACTGGGAGGACTGGCTGGCAATTCTGTTTTGCCTGAAAAATAGTTCGGACGGACTGTGACAACTTCTTAGGGGTATTTTGGTCTTTTCACCCTGAAATTTGATTGATGTTGAGTAGGGGGCTGTGGCATGCGTGCCACGTGCCCCTGTGACTCACCAGGGCATGGTTTTTTGTGCCATTATTCCCAATTTTGTCCGTTTTTTAAATAACTGTCCAGAAAATGTCCGAAACACCTCCGAAAAGTGCCAAAAAGTGCATTTTTCAGGAGAAGCTGTACTTTTACGTGTGACAACGTGTGTTGAGTACGCTTCGATGTTGGGATGCACGGGGCAGTTCCGGGACGTCTTGTTGGCTTGAAAATGGGGAGCTTAACGGGTTCCGGTTAACCTGGAGCGGACCAGTTAACGGATTCCGGTTAACTTTTAATGGATTTTGGCAATCCAGATTTGGGTACTTACAGTTAGGGAAGTGTTTCTCAATGAAAGATATGGACGAAGCCGCTTACATCCTTGGTATCAAGATCTATAGAGATAGATCTAAGAGGATCATTGGTTTGAGTCAAAGTACCTACATTAACAAGGTTCTTAGAATATTCAAGATGGAAAATTCTAAGAGAGGAAACTTGCCAATGGGTCATGGTGTTACTATTAGCAAGACACAGTGTCCTAAGACAACTGATGAGTGAAAGAGGATGAATGATATTCCATAAGCTTCGGCTATTGGTTCTATCATGTATGCTATGATTTGCACTAGACCCGACGTCTCGTATGCTTTGAGCATGACAAGTCGTTACCAATCTGATCTGGGTGAGAACCATTGGCTGGCAGTCAAGACGATCCTAAAGTACTTACGAAGGACTAAGGATGCATTCTTGGTATTTGGAGGGATGAAGAAGATCTTGTTGTAAGAGGTTACACAGATGCTAGCTTCCAAACCAACAAGGATGATTTCCGATCATAGTCGGGATTTGTGTTTATGCTTAACGGAGGTGCGATATGTTGGAAAAGTTCCAAGCAGAGTACTATTGCCGATTCTACTACTGAGGCCGAATATATAGCAGCATCCGATGCAGCTAAGGAGGTGGTTTGGATCAAGAAGTTCATTAGTGACTTGGAAGTTGTTCCAAGTATCACTAATCCTGTGGAACATTATTGTGCCAACAATGGTGCCATTGCGCAAGCAAAGGAACCTAGGTCACATCAGAGATCCAAACATATACTTAGACGTTTCCATCTCATTCGAGAGTTCATTGATCAGGGATACGTTAAGATATGTAAAGTATCAACCGATGATAACATTGGGGATCCGCTTACAAAGCCCCTCACACAAGCTAAGCATGATGGTCATGTGAGGTCCATGGGTATTAGATACATAGATGGAGCCTAGTGTAAGTAGGAGATTGTTGGTGTAATGCCCTAGGCTATAGTTATGTTTGACTTGAACCGTTATGTATCATCTTTATTATTTATTATAGAGCGCATTTATTCTGTTCATTATATGTTTATATGTTTATTATATTGAACTGCGTCCCTAGTTGTTGTAAACAATTAGTATAAGTTGGTAATGGATAATCATAGAGATGATTATATGCATGGAGATGCACATTACACTTATAGATACTTGCTAGAGAACAAGTATTGGACTTGACCTACTTATGAGATTTATGACATGGTCTGTTGTCATGATTAAATCTTATGATAGTCGTGTTATTGAATCCTTTGTACCTGAGATTATCATCGTCTTCCACATGATGAAGATCGTGTTTGATATAGTCTAACACTATCTTTAATTGGATAGCAATAAGGGCTATGTTAGCACGATTGGATTCATGTAAGGAAGAATGATAAGTCAAGATGGGATTTGTCCCTCTTGTGAAGAGAGATGTTAGCTTGGGCCCCTTGATGAATGATGTTGATGAAATGTGTGGCCACACTCAAGTGATTTGATAGAGATCAAATGCATTTGCATTATCAACATATTCGGAATCAAGAAAGCATTGAATGGAATGAGTTTACCTAGACCATGACTCATGTTCAATTGGACATCGTGGACAAAGGGATTGTGACATTGGATCTATTAAGGAATCAAGCTTTGATGTTATATTTAATTGGGTGGACATAATGATTTTCTAGAAATCACTTATGTCTTGTGAGGTTGATGTTTCAACTCGCTGCCAACATAAAATATAATTCCTAAAGGGTCACACGCAAAAGAACGAATTTGATTCAAGCTGAAAATTGGAAATTTGGGTTTTTGCACGACTCGTGACCAGGAGCACGAATCGTGCCCTGGGTCACGACTCGTGCCATGGACAACGACTCATGACCAAGGCTGAGACACGACTTGGTTTGTCTCGTTTTGATCAGAACGAGTTGGGGCTCAAGGAACGACTCGTGAGCACGAATGAAAGCAAAGGGCATGACTCGTGCCAATTGGCACGACTTGTGCCAAGGCTAAATTTCGTGTACGTACGGTTTTCCTTGGCTAGGAAGGAATTGGTGTTTTACAAGGTTTCTACCCTAATTGTTAGGGGATTTATATGGGATGTAAATACAGCCTTGCAGCCATATTTTTCCTCTCTCTCACATCATAATCCAAGGTTTTTGAAACTCTAGGTTTTGATTTTGATTTTGAATCAAAAGTTCCAAATTGTTCCATAGTTTTGGATTTGATTATTGAATATTGATTCAATAATCAAGAGGATCATCTAGAAATCCATCAAGAAGGTGTTCTTGAATTCGTTCGCGTGTGGATTACCGATAGAGGGTGATAGGTTAATCACCAAGAGCTTGAAGCCTCCGTTTGTTGATTTATCACAAGGTTTGAACAAGGTAGAAGAAGATCCGTTTCGATATCAAAATTCCAAGGCTGGAATTTTGTGATCTACTTTGTTAATCTTCATCGCATTCAAGGTATGTAAATTCTATCTCATATAAATTTCTAATCTCTTCATGCTAGATGGATCTTAGGGCTAGGGTTTTGATGTTATTTGTAAATCTTCCGCTGTGTTTGTAACCCCAAAACCCAACAATTCCTGCCATAATTGGGGCCAACGATATGAGGTTCCTCACCGGCTTAAGAGTGTTGTGTCACAGTCTTGGTTTTAACCCTGCCAATCTACCTTCCACCATTTCTTAACTGTTAGTTACAAGAAGGACTCCCAAATTTTGGTGGTGAGGAGTGACTCCAATCAACCCAGACTGATGTATCCAATGATGAGCAAGGTGTCAGGGTGGAACATCCATATCATAAGGGTGGAGAGCCGACAAGGCTGGGAGTTTGTTGATCCCTCGAAGCTTCCCTGGGTGCCAGAACAAGTTTGGAGGCTTGAATGGAGCATCCAATTAATTGAGAGGTTGAGGCAGTTTGCCGAGGTAGGCACTTTGTGTTGGTATAGACCAGAGTAACTATGTCTAGGACGGCATTATGACAGGCCCCTTGGACGGCCTAGTACCAATGGTTCCAGTGACAAGGGGGAATAGGTATCCCAACTGAAGGGTACATCCAGGTCTTGTTTTTCACGATAAGCTCGATGTTTGCAAGTTGCACGATGACAAGTGCCTAGCCGAGAACGATGTATTTGGCTGTAAAATTTCTTTCTTCTCGTCTTCATACTTGCAAAGATTTTTTGTTTATTTCGTCCATCTATGTTTTACTTACTGCTTTCTCTCGTCATTTGTAGATTTAACTGAAAAGCAAAACAAGAAGATAGAGGAGGAAATCCTTGATCCCCAAGCTCTGATGAAGTTAAAGAGGAGGACTTCTCAGTACTCGGCCAACAGCAAGAGTCAGTCTGATACCGTGGAAAGGCAGGCCATTCTGGCTACCAATGAATTGAAGCTGGGGCCTTTCCCCTTAAGTCTGTGGGTGGCTTTGATGCCTCCATCGAGGAGGCTACTGACAGGCAGAAGGCCCAGACCAAGGAGGGACAAATCTCCCAAATTCTAACTCCTGAAGTCGAGGAGGCATTAAGACAATTCGGTCTAACTGAGATAGTGAAGGCTGAAGCCGGTAAGAGAAGCTCTACCCAGAAAGGCCAAGGGTGGGCACCGTGCATGAGGAACCTCCCTACAAGAGAACTGCTGGATCTTCCTCCAAGGAAGTCACTGCTCGGCACGTGAAAATATATTCTGAAGCCGAGCAGGTAGCCAATGAGTTAGCCGTCTACCCAATAATTAGGGGTTTGGACGTGCCGGCCAGGAAGGGCCCCAAGCTCAGGCTAGGCCGGAGTGTAGTCTATCATGTAATGGACGAGGACTTGCTCGAACATCCAATTGAGGCCAATCCAACAAGGGAGCACTTCAATAGAAAAGGCCTCCTTCTAAGCGAGGTAAGATTCTCGTCATGACTTTCTTTTCTTTCTCGGTTTTATCATACTTGTAAATTTTGTACTGATAAATTCTATTTTCTTCGTTGTAGCTTGCCACGATGACTGCCTACGAGGCAATAAGGAGTAAAGCGACTGATGAGCACGAACAGAAACATGGTCATCATATCGAGAAGAACAAGGCCGATCTGACCAAAGCCGTGGAGCTCATTAAGTCACTAAGTGCTGAGGTTGATGAGCGTAAAGGCGGCCGGGTGGCAGCCGCCGAGAAGGGCCGGTGAGGAGCGATAAGAAGGCCCAAGCCAAGGATGAGGAGGAGTCCAGAGCTACCAAGGAGGAGCTGGAAAAACAAAGGGCCAAAGCGCAGAGGCATGCCGAGGATGCTTTATCTAAGTACCAGCAGCTGGAATCATGCATTCCTTCGAAAGAAGCTGATGCGGTTGCTAGGTATAAAGTTAGCCCTACCTTCAGATAGGCTTTGGCTAAAAAATAGCCACGATGTATTCTGACGGCTACCTTCACTTGGCTAGAAGGGCTAAGGTGGATCCCACCTTGAATGCCGACCTGGGACAGCTTGTTCGGTTGATTTGTCAAGATTCTTACGATGAAGCTGCGCGGTCTGGTCATGCCCTCGTCCCCTATTCTGAAAATGCCTTGAAGGTGATATCGGCCCAAGATGCTCATAAAGGCCGTCCTACCTTGGTTGCTCCCCCCGTCGATCCTCAAAATATCAATGTGCTAATAGAGAAGATTCAGAAAGAGGAGGCTTCAAACGAGGAAGGAGATGTCAAGGATGAACATGCCGAGCAAGTCACCATCCTAAAAGCTGACGCTGAGCGGGATGACTTATTTAGGGATGGTGATCAAGTTTTAATGTAATAGAATAGGCCTTTTTGTAATTCAACGTTCCTTATCAATATAATGCCTTCTTTTCAATTCTTCTTCGTCTTTTATATTTACTGTCTTGATATGAAATGTTTTGCTTGAATTATTGTATATTTGAATGTATGTTGAATAATGTAAGTCTTGTATAATTTTGCCTAATTATTCAACTTTTATGGGATGCCGTGTAGGGTCTACTCGTCATTGGTATTTAGTAATTAAAACCGAGGAAGCTCGTTCGATTTTAGATCACTTGGGTGACTTTGCAAGTTGTCATTAGGCCGAGGAAGGTTTCTCGGCATGACACTTGGGATTTATTTTTTATTTTATCTATCTAGGCCGAAGAAGGTTGCTCGGCCATATGTCTTAGATAATTTGTTGATACTTTGCCTCTTTATACCGAGGAGGGTCATTCAGCCATATGTATTCGGTAATTTTTAACGGTTTACCTCTGTAGGCCGAAGAAGGTTGCTCGGCCATAGGTCTTATATAATTTGTTGATACTTTGCTTCTTTATGTTGATAAGGGTCATTCGACCATAGGTTTTCGGCAATTTTTTATGTTTTACCTCTTTATGCCGTGGAAGGTCGTTCGGCCAAACATCTTGGGCAATTTTTAATGATTCACATGTATGCGCCGAGTAAGGTCGTTCGGTCTTGGGTAGTTTTGTGGGAGTTTATCCCTTGATGCCGAGGAGGAGCTACTCATCATTTGTCATGCCAGACGTTGGTATTGATAAAAACTAAATCTTCATTAAATGAAATTGATTACATCGAACTGCAATCCTAATTTACTTGAAAATAAAGAAAAAAAATACTAGAATTCACAAATCTATTAAATAAAAAATGGACTATAGACTAGTGATATATTTACGTAGATTATCAGAATGCCACGTATGTTTCAAC
Source organism: Adenophora triphylla var. japonica (assembly GCA_022495995.1). Lineage (NCBI taxonomy): Eukaryota > Viridiplantae > Streptophyta > Magnoliopsida > Asterales > Campanulaceae > Adenophora > Adenophora triphylla. The sequence continues at coordinate 255,401 of JAFEMH010003265.1, read as the reverse complement.
TTTTATCCATCCGGAGTCTTCATCCTGTAGGTTCCTTCTCTGATAACTTGAGTGATGATGTAGGGACCTTCCCAGTTTAGGGATAACTTATTTTGATTCACCAAATTGGAATACTCTCGTGTTGACCCTTTTGTCATGATAGGCTTTGATCCTTTGCTTGTAGTTCACCATTCTCATCTGAGCAGCCAGACTTCTTTTATCTACCAGGTCTAGGTCTAGGAGCCTGTTGACCTTGATGGCTTGCTCATCATAGTTTGAACTTCTAGTCGTAGGGATAGCCATCTCAACCGGTGACATGGCCTCAGAACCAAATGTCAGTGCAAATGGGGTTTCCTTGGTTGGTCCCTGGGTAGTTGTGCGAACTACCCATAAGGCTAAGGGAAGTTCGTCCAACCATCTACCATCACTTCCTTCAAGGTTCTTAGTTAGGGCAGTTAGCAACAACTTGTTGGCTGCTTCTGCTTGTCCGTTGCATTGGGATCTGCTCACAGATGACTTGATATGCTGGAATCCTAGTCTGTTTAGCTCCGATGTGAATGCCTTAGAAAATTGAAGGCAATGGTTTGAAATGATAGTGTGTGGAACCCCAAAGTGGCACCAAATGAAATCATTGACGAAATTGATTGCTTTCTCCTCCGTTATTTTGGCTAATGATTTAACTTCAATCCATGTGGAGAAGTAGTCGTGATCACATATTTGCAATTACCTTGAGCGGGGGAGGGGGAGGGAGGGTCCGATGACGTCGATTCCCCACATGTCGAATGGCCATGCAAGTATTATGAGAGTCTGCTCCACTGCTGGAAGTCTAGGAATGTCAGAGTATCTCTGTCAATTGTCACACTTTCTTACGTATGCTTAAGCGTCATCTCTCAGGTTTGGCCAATAGTAACCTAGCGTGATGATTTTTTAGGCTAAGGTTCTGGCCCCTGGGTGACCACCACAAATGCCTTCGTGGATTTCTGTCAAGAGATTTTTTGTTACCTTGGGATAGACGCACCTCATCAGGGGCTTTGTAAATGATCTTCTGTAGAGAATTTTGTTCATCACTGTGAATCTTAGTGATTTATTCTTGATAAGTCTAGCACATGCCTCATCATCTGGGAGTTGGTTCTTTTCAATGAAGTCCATGTAGTCGTCTATACAACACCTCTCTTCCCCATCTAGAAGCATTACTTGCAGTATTTCGTAGTCAGGTTCTTCGGTGAAGACTATGAGTGGGTTAGAGTCAGGATCTGCCACGTCAATAGTTGTCAGTTTAGATAGAATATCTGCCACTTGATTATCCTCCCTTCCTATCTGACTTATTTCAAAAAATTCCAGCTTTTTCATCATGTATAGGATGAGGTATTTGTATTTCGTAAGTGTGGGATGTTGATTGTTATACTCCCCCTTTATATGTTTCACTATGAGTTGGGAGTCACAGAAGGCAGCGACCTTATTTTCTCCATAGAAGGATGCCAACTTTATGCCAAATATTAGGGCCTCATACTCAACTTCATTGTTGGAGGCAGGAAACTTGAATATGAAGATGTCTTGGATGGTGTGCTCTCCATCAGGACTTGCTAGTACAATTCCAGCTCCGCTTCTTTCCTTAGTGGCTGAACCGTCTGTGTATAAGACCCAACAGTTGGATGGGAGCTCGATGGTCGGATCTTCCCCCACAGGTTTTTTACGCTTACAGGAGGTGGGGTCGTGCTCACCTATAAAGGTGGTTTCAACCATAAAATCGACCAGAGGCTGTGATAGGAGTGTCTTCCTAGGTTGGTATCTGATATCAAACTCAGTGAGATCTATGAACCAATTAAGGAGACATCCTGAGTAATCCAACTTATTTAAAATTTTCTTCAAGGGTGCATTAGTATATACAATGATGGGATGCGTAGAAAAGTATGCTTGTAGCTTTCTTGCCGCTATGACTAGGGCATAGGCTATCTTTTCTTCATTGAAGTACATGCTCTCCACATCTGATAGTGCCTTGGAGATATAATAGATAGGTTTCTGTGTGGTTCCTTCATTCCGGACTAATACCGCAGCTATAGTGTTGACTGTTGCTGCTAGGAAGACGTATAGTATCTCTCCAATAATCGGGCTGCTCAACAAAGAAGGGGATCCGAAGTAATCCTTCAACTGTTTGAATGATTCTGAGCATTAAGAGGTCCAGGAGAAGCTCTTGGCCCCCTTCAAAACTTTGAAGAAAGCCAGTGATCAGCGGATTTAGCAAAGAATCTCCCAAGTGCAGCTATCCTTACGTTCAGTCTTTGAACCTCCTTAATGTTGGTAGGTTCATTCATTTCTATCAAGGCTTTTATTTTTTCAGGATTTGCCTCAATTCCTTTTTACGATACCATAAAGCCTAGTAACTTTCCGACTGTCGCCCCAAACATACATTTACTTGGATTCAGTTTTATGATGTTTGATCTTAGGCTCTCAAAAGTTTCCTGCAAGTGAGGGGCGTGACTGCCACTGCTAGTATTGATGACCATATCATCTATGTAGGCTTACATGTTACGACATATCTGATCCCTAAAGACTAAGTTGACCATTCGCTGGTAGGTTGCGCCCGCATTTTTGAGCCCGAAGGGCATCATGGTATAACAATAAATTCCTCCAGCTGCCTGTAAGGCTTTTTTCTCAATGTCCCACTTAGCCATTTTGATCTGGTGATAACCAGAGTAAGAATATAGGAAGCTAAGTGTTTTATGTCTAGCAATGGAGTCTACCAGCTTGTCAATTCTGGGGAGAGGGTAACTGTCTTTCGTGTAGGCTTTGTTGAGATCTGTGAAGTCGACACACATTCGCCACTTCCCGTTATGTTTTTTGACCATCAAAACATTGGCCAACCAAACGGGATAGATTGCTTCCCTGATAATTCCAGCACTTAATAATTTCTGCACCTCTTCTTTGATGGCATCTTCCTTGTCATTTGCAAAAATCCTCAGTGCTTGTTTGATAGGTTTAAAAGATGGGTCAACCTCCAACTTGTGGAGAGCTATCTCTTCCTTGATTCCCCTCATATCCTCAACTTTACAGGCGAAGACATCAAGATTATTTTTACCAGGGTGATGATTTCCTCCCTCTATTCAGGGGAGAGTTGGCCCCTGATTTTTATTTTTTGTTCTGGATAGTCGGGATTGAGTATGATTTCTTCCAATTCCTCTAAGGGCTCCATCTATGGACCGTCTCAAAATTGAAATATTTCGATGATTATTTCTATAAGTCTTCTACCTTTCTCACCATTTATTTTTAGGTCTTCCATTTCCACTAGTTCGTCTACGTCTGGTAGCTATCCTTGTCTCAATTCAGGGTTGGCCCCCGAGTTTTGGCCGCTGACGAGATGAGGGACTAAATTCGGGACCGATAGAACTCTGTCATTGTTTTCATGTATATTTAGGATCATGTGGTCCTCGTTATCTGCTTCAAAGATCAGGTTGAGCCAAGAAATGGTGCTGGTAGTCTTTACAGACTTAGAGATTTTCATGTTTTCCTCCGGTATATCCACCTCCACCTTTCAAGATGTTTTTATGCTACTCATGACGTGCTCCAATAAGTCATTGGGGGTCGCCCTCACACATCCGACTCCCGCACGTGTAGGGAATTTAACTCTTTGGTGAGGGAGGGAAGCGACCAACCCAAGTTTGCCTTGACTTGGAATGCCTAGGATGGCATGGTAGTCACTTGCTAGATCCATGACCACGAATGTTACTATGGCCTCTGATCGGAAGGGATAATCACCCACTTCCATCAATAAGTCAATTGTCCCCATGGCGCTGACTTTATGGTTGGTGAAACCTTCTAGTCTTACAGAGTATGACTCCAGTATGCTATCCTTCAGATTAATCTTCTGGAAGGTAGAGTAATACATAATATATCGGGATGCCCCCCGAGTCTATGAGGAGTCTATCGGATTCACAGTTGCCAATCCTCCCTTTGATTACCAAGGGTCGTTCGCGAGCCGCGTGACTTCCGACTAACTCATTAGGGGAGAAGATAATGACTTCCTCCTCCTTATGAATCCAGGCGGGGATGTGATAAACTTTACTTAGCCGTGTATCTGGTCTTTCAATTTTTTAGATATTCTCATCCCTTATAATATGGAGCTTGGCCCTAGCAGGTATGCCTTCCCTTTCATCCTCTTTGTCATCTTCATCGTCATCTTTTCTTTTTCGCTTGTTATCCTTTCTCATAACGTATCGGTCAAGATTTCCCTCGTCTACCCATCTTTGGATCATTATCTTGAGGGAGATACAATTTTATGTGTCATGTCCGTGATCCTTGTGAAAGGTACAGTAATTAGAGCTGTCACGGATGTATTTGTTATTTAATTGAGAGGTCGGGGATTCGATAGATTCACCAACTGCATGATTTTTGTGATTGGTTTTGTGAGGGGGTAAAAACCTTGGCTTTTTCAGTAGCCTGAGTTCTATTCTTCCCCTTATAGCCATTTCCATTTGAAACCTGGTTGGTGACAGCTGCCTCTGCTTCTGGTTTCTCAAACCTCTTTTTACTTTTCTCTTCTGCCATCGCTATAGCGTAAGCCAGATTGTACAGATTGGATTTTTGACTTAGGCTCTCTGGCAGAAAGTTCATATATCAACTGTCTGGATCTCAGTCCGGAGTTAAAACAAACAATCACCTCCCTATTTGTCAGGCTTTCCTCCACTTGGTCTGCCATGGCTTTGAATCGATTGTAGTAACTCAGAGCTGTTTCACTCTTCCCTTGCTCAATGTTAGCAAGGTCAGTCAATCTTTTCTTGCTCTTCCCTGCTGTGGCAAAGTGGTCCAGTAACCTCCTCCTTATTATTTTTCAGCTATCGATGCTTCCCTTCTTTTGCTCACGGAACTAGGACAAAGTTGTTATGGAGAAGATAGTTGCAAAATACTTGCAGAGAATGTCATCTGCCTTGGTGAGGAGGGCCATGATGGATTCAAAACTTTGCACATGGTCCCGTGCATCGGAGATTCCCGCATATTTTTCAAAACTTAGGATTTTAATAGCAGGATTGGGAGGTAGATCATTAATTTGCTTGGAGAAAGTACGGGTGGCAGGTATCATCATCGTCCACTTCCTTTCTCCCCATTTCCATCTCATATAATCTCTTTTTCAAAAGTAATACTTCTCTGTCATCAATCCTTGAAATTGAAATGATAGCTGTGGTGGGTCCTTTCTTTTTTCTGTGATCGTTCACTCTACTATGTTCCTCATGCTCCTGGTGATTGTCCCCATGCCCCGATGGTGTTCTATCCCTTCTAGGTGACAATTCAGGATGAGGAGGTGATCTGTGATGAGGAGGGCTCCTTGTCCGAAGAGGGCTTCTAGGACGATGAGGGTTCCTATGTCGAGGAGGGGTATTATGACGAGTAGGGGTTTTATGCCTTGCATGACTGAGCCTTGCTCTTAAGTCAGCAGAATTAACCTCCTGCTCCCTTTGTTGGTTCAAGTGACTTCTCAAAATCTAACTCGTTTCTTATGTTGCCATTCCCATGTGCCTTATGACGAGAAGGGACATCTTGGGGGTTTTGTCTGGATCTACTAGAGATGCCAAGGTGAGGGGGATATTAGCCACGAGGAAGATTTTCTCTATTCTCCTGACTACCACGCCTGTTAACCTGACTCTGCCCTCCAAGAGAATTTCCAGTCCTCGTAGGCCTATCGAATTCATCCAGAGAATGTTCAGTATCTAATTGTAGCAAGGCATTTTGCGTTTCATAAATGCATTGCAAAGTTTCCATATGTTGATGCAATAGAGTTTTACGATCAACCTATGAGGGGGAAGCCCTAGTTCCTCCCTGGGCAGCATTTCTCATCGTTTGGCTATCGGTAGGCATTCCTCGGCGCCAATGACGAGGAGGGTTCGTCTGCACTGTGTCAGTTATCGACTGTCCCCTAAAACGCAGATTAATTAATAGGAGCGGCAGTCCGTCAATAAGTGGCGGTGGAGGAGGCGATTCCCCATTGAAAAAAGGAAAATCAGTACTTGTGTTGCCATGAATCTATTTCACAAAAACGTTATCATGTTCAGGAGTAATACTTGCAGTATTTTCGTCTTCCATTAGGATTAGGAGAGCGGAACGAGAATTTTTCAAGCTATCCAATGGGTATTTCGAATCGCTTTCCGGCAATGTAACCAAACTGATTATGCCAAAAATGTTCGAATGAGCCCAAATCCATCGGCAGGTTGTATTATGGATGATTGAATAGCGTGAAAAATATGAACAAACACGTAAACTAAGCCGGGGTTTCACTGGCGAATGCCCTCCGGCGTGAGAGTAAGTATTTGTGTTTATAGAGAGAAATCAATTGACAACAGTTTAGAGTCAAAAGATGTGTTACCAAAATAATGTGGATTATGACTTGTATATATAGGCATAGTATTGTAGAATACATGTTGAATAGGAATTCGTGTAAGAGGCGGTTATAATCCTAGTGGGATTATAATTGTTAACAATCCTTATTTGAGTAGAATTAGATAATGTATTTTGCACGTTCGTCTTGGAGGCGAGCTCATCGTTATAAGTTGATTGGTCGGATTAGGTTGATGCCGATGAAGTGGAGAGTAAGGAAAGGGAATCCCACTTTCTTTTATTATATGGAGATCAAGGAGGGAATTTCTCGTATTTTGATGAGACCTTGGTCGATATTGTTTAATGTCTTGCTCGATATATGAGATGGTTTTTGGTCGGCATGTGTTTTGGTCAAATTTCAACAAGTGTTTCAAGTGACAAGAAAAATGACTAAAGTGATATGAATCAAGGTACAATGATTATCAAGTTGAATAGAAATGGACACAAGTTGTTTGTTGACTAGGGAAAGCCCTTGAACAACTTGTTCGCCGGCATAAAACCCCGGGAGGTTTTGGTACCTTCCTTGACCAAAAGTTTACTAAAGATTGAGAGAATTACAGAGCTATGAGCGTATAGAAGGGAGCTTAAGCTAGTGAAAGACGTGTGTGCAATACAAGTGTTCTATCCGTTTTATACCTCTATACAACGGCTAATTTACAAAGAAAATAATGGGCCTAAAATCTCGGGAGATAGGTTGATCCGGTTGAGATATCTTCGCCATTTTGTTGATGGAGGGGATAACGATCTGTTGCTGGAGAAACGTCTTTGAATTGGTCTTCGATTGCTTTTGCCATTTTCCCTGAAAAATAGGGTTATCGTAACAACGGTTCAACCTGCAGTAGATCAAGATGTAATAGAACAACTCAAGTTGTTAGTACCAAGTTGTTATATGCAAGTTGAAACATGTTGAATGAAAATGTAGGGCCCAACAATTGCCCCCAACCTTTTTGAATTTTAATATGTAGAATATAAAGAGACAAAAAGATTTAAAAAGTTTGCCAATAACGGAGGTGAAGTACGGCGGTTTTTAAATGAAAAGGTTTTGATGGGACGGTTTAAGTAATTTTCCAAAGCAAAAGTCATGATGGTTTTGACTCCCAACCGCTGCCAACTTCTCTTTTAATAAATAAGACTCCTTCTCAACTCTCCCTTTCATAGAATCAAAAGGGTTGCTTTCAAAGAGATTTTTCGAGAGGAAGAACCAAGGAAGGAGATTGGAGAGAGAATCAAGTAGGAACCTCCGGTGAGTTTTTCATTTTCTTTTCAATTTCCTCTCTGATTTCTTGCTTAAGTTGTAAAATGGGGAAGAAGAAGGTGGCGAATATAATCGAGAGTAATGAGGGTTTGCCTGAGGGTTTCTTAACCCAAAATATGTTGAAAAATCCGGACAATGAAAAATGTCTGATTCCTGCGGCCAACTTAGAAATCATTAAGAGAAACCACGCAATATCGTATGATACCGAGCTTTTCACCCATCCAGACTTAACCTCGGAATGCTATTCTCCCGATTGGGTGTGCTTTCCCGAATATCCCTTTGTCATTGGCCTAAAATTTCCATTCCCAACTTTAATTACTAGGTTTTTTGTTTCTTCAAAACTTAACTATGCCCAAATCATGCCACAAGGTTGGAGATGCCTTCAAACCCTAGTTAGGTTAAGTGCGGAAACAGAGTTGGAAGTTGGTTTAGAGGAGTTTGCTTACACAACCGAGTTTAGGGGATTTGGCCTTGGAAGATTTGGTTTTAGGGTTACGTCTGGTGGAGAGCCTTTTTTGAATGATAACCGTGATCCTGCTGATAGAGGGTGGAAGAATAAATTCTTCTTCACAAGGAAAAGCACCCTGGTGTCAGAGGAGGATGCCAATTCTAAGTGGAGGTCTCAAGGTAGTATAGATATTTTTTCTTATTCTAATAATGCTTCTTAACAATCTTCTAACTAACTCCCTGAATTTCCTTTTGACTTAGTTGCTAAGCTGAGCGTGCTTTTCGCTCATAAAGATAAAACAGAGGAGAATGTAAAAAAGATTTACGAGTTGGATCCACTAGTGAGGTCTTTCAAAGCATTGCCAGTCTTGTTTGTTGCAGATTCGGAAGAAGAAATTAAGCCTGAGAAAGCTATTCCTGATCAAGACCTTAACCCTGTAGAAGCTCTACATGATCCCTCCAAGATGTCCACAGGTTAGTCTAGCATCTTAGAGCTTTGCCTATCTTCAATTTGTTCTAATTCCTTTAAATTGTTCTAATTCTACACCCCTTTTTTGCAGCTACTCGATCTAAAGACAACTTTGTGAGTCTTTGAGACCTCTTGGCGAGGCTAGGGCAAAAAGTTTTGCAAGGAAAGATAGCAAGCCTCCCACTCCCCAGTCTGTGGCATCAAGCTCTAATGTGAATGTGTCCAAGAAGAAGGAGGAAGCAAAGAAGAGGAAATTGGTGGAGCCTGAGGCCACGGACGCAAGTGATGATATGGTGAAAACAAGGGAGAAGTTTAAAGCTGCGATAGCAAGATTTGTTAGTGAGGTAAAACGAAGAGACCTTGAATCTTACCAGAGAGTTGATAGAGTATTAACACTTCTTTTACACAGGTTTCGGAAATTATGAGTCCTGTTATGGACCAGGTTGATGCTCTGAAGATCAAGGCGGCAAAATGCAGTTATGAAGCTGCGGAATCAAGGAAGGAAGCCACCAAAAGTGCTGGGGAAGTAGAGAGGTTGAAGAAAGAAGAAGAAAAGTATGTTGGTGAGGTAGAGAAATTGAAGAAAGATTTTGAGACTTTGGGGAAGGAAGTGGAAGTTTTTCGTGCTAAGAACGAAGCTCATATGAAGGAGCTTGAAGCCGCAAAGGGGGAATTCAAATTCAATGCTACCAAGACATTGCTAGAGGCCAAAATTCAGCTGATGGAGGAATAAAAGAACGGACAAGCTCCAACTTGAAACTTGGAGGAGGAGAGAAGAATTTTAGAAGACCACATGGGAGAACCAGCAGATGGAGAGGAGGTGAACTCAATGACCCTCGAAACTCTAGTTGATGATACTGATAAAGCTTTGAGTACCATAGTGGTAGCTCAAGTTGAGGAAAATGATCATGGGAAGAAACCAAATGCACCACCGGCGGCAGCAGGCCACAATGTTTGAAAACAATTTGAAACTTTTTTAAGTAGTTTGGAAGGAACAAAACAATTTTTTGCTTATTTGCCGCACCATTGGTGGGCACCAAATGGGGGGTCTGTCCCCAAAAACAAGGTATTTTGGTATGTAATGGCTCATAAGAGCCTAAACAATCTATTTGGGGGTACTAGGTTGGACTAGTACTCCAAGCTTTCTTAGGTTTTAAGGGACTGGTTGGCTTATCCAACTTGTCCTCTAATTGAAAAAATCTTTTGAAAACATTTTGAAGTTTCAAAGAAGTATTTTGGGTTTTTCAAAAATACTTGCTTGTTCATTAGATAACATGCTGATGTTATAAGCCGAAGGTAACGTGATAATGTTACAACCAGTAGTTCACAACTTGAATAAGTGTGAAATCGTGCGCCCAGGCGAAGGTGTCAAAACCTTAATTCGTTAGAAAAGATGAAAATCTTTTAACCATATGTAAATTGTACCTTTGATCAGAGGTAACCTTTTGAAGAGATAGAACAAGTATCAGCCGTCCTGGCGTGTCAACAAGTTCCATCCCTCTCCAGCTAGAGTTTCAACATGTATCAGCCGTACTGGCGTGTCAACATGTTGAAATTCTTCTTCCTAGGTCCAAACATGTTGGAGCCGTACTGGCGTGTTAACATGCTCAGACCTACTCCAATTTTAGGTCCCAACAAGTATCAGCCGTACCGGCGTGTCAACTTGTTGAGCCTACTCCGTTTGTTCAAGTTGTATACCTTGCAAAACAAATTCATGTTAGGGTTGGGCGTTAGCATAGCTAACGCCCCTCCGATGCTTAAGTTAGTAAGGATTTTCAATAAAACTTGATGACTTGAAACATGTGAATGAACTTGACAACAAAAATAGATCATACCTGAGAAGTCTAGTTGTAAATAACTGGACTTACATAAAATACAGCTTCAAATGAATGGCATTCCAACTTCTAGGGATCTGTCTCCACTTGGGGTTGACAACCAATACGCACCTTTGCCGGCTTCGGCATCGATGAGATATGGTCCTTCCCACTTAGGGAGCTAATTTACTGCATTCAATTCTCTTGTATTTTTGAAATACTTTTCTCAAAACTAAATCACCAACCTGGAATCTTCTTATTCTGACATTCTTGTTATATGATCTAGCAATCCGTTGTTGATAAGCTGCCATCCTTATCTTGGCTAAATCCCTGATCTCATCAATTGTATCTAAATCTTGGGTTAGCAACAGGTTATTTTCATCTTGAGTTAATAAGCCATACCTTGCTGTTGGGATTGTCACCTCATTTGGAATTACGACTTACGCTGAATACCAAAGAATATGGAGTCCTACACTGTGGCCCCTTTTGTAGTGGTCCTATACGCCCAAAGTACAAGTGGTAACTCTTGACCCACTTTCCCTTCTTTTGATCTAGGCGCTTCTTCAAGTTGTTGATGATCAACTTGTTGCTTGACTCAGCTTGACCATTGGCTTGAGGGTGGACAGGCGTAGACATGATCAACTTGATGCCCCAGCGAGTACAAAAATATCTGGTCTTCTTACTTATGAATTGTGACCCGTTGTCACATATAATCTCTGATGGCACACCAAACCTGCTAATTATATTTTTCTTTAAAAATGAAATTACCTCCTTGTCCCTTACTTGTACATAAGCTTCAGCCTCGATCCATTTTGAGAAATAATAGGTTAATGCCAACATGAACACTTTGCCTCCAGGAGCCTTAGGCAACTTGCCCATAATGTCCATGCCCCACTGCATGAAAGGCCAAGATGAGACTATAGAATGTAGAGGCTCAGCAGGTTGATGCAAGATGTTGTTGTGTCTTTGGCAGGCATCACATTTCTGTACATAGCTCATGGCATCTTGACGCATGGTTGGCCAATAATATCCAGTCTTGAGGGCCTTTGACGCTAATGCTTTTCCACCAGAATGATTTCCACATATTCCTTCATGGATTTCTTTCAGCACCAGTTCAACTTGCTCATTATCAATACATCTTAAATAGTGCCCTGCAAAAGATCTCTTAAATAGCACATTATCTATTAAAACGAAAGTTGAAGTACGAATTTTAAAAGATCTAGCATTCTTAAAATCTGGCGGAATAGTTCCAAATTGAAGGAACTCAATTATTGGTTGGGTCCAAGACGAACTTGTATCTTGTGCCCCATTAGATTGAGTAACTTCTTGAGCTTCCTCAACTTGGTCTATTGCCGGGAACTTAACATAAATAATGGGAATATTAGTATGCAACATTGATTTGCAAGTTGAACCCAAGTTGGCTAATGCGTCCGCCTGTGTTTTCTTCTCTAGGGACTGTTCCAAAGAGAATGATAGGAATTTTGAAGCTAAGGCCTTAACATGTTGGAGATACGAGTCATCTTGGAATGCTTCGCCATATAAGCGCCATTAAAATGGTTAGCTAGCAATTGAGAGTCAACAAATACATTTATATGCGTAATATTTAAACTTAAAGGCGTAGTTAAACCCATGATTAGAGCTTCATACTCGGCTTCATTATTTGTTGCCTTTGAATTCACAAGATACGGCTTGAGGTATGATATCACCTTGAGGGGATTTCGGAACTATTCCCAAGCCAATTCCTTTAGAATTTGAAGCTCCATGCATGCGGTGTCAAAAATCTAGGAATTGTTTTACCTTCAAGTTGTTGTTCTTCCAGTTCTACCTCAGGCTGTAAACTTGGACTGAAGTCAGCTACGAAGTCGGCTAGGGCTTGAGATTTGTTGGCAGTTCTTGGCTCATATGAAATGTCATACGTGCTCAACTTGACCGACCACTTGGCCAATGCGACATCTGCGGGGTTCTTAACACATTTCTTATAGGATAGTTAGTTCTAACAGTTATAGAATATGTTTCAAAATAATGACGCAATTTTGTAGCAGCAGTAGTTAAGGATAAAATTAATTTTTCAAGATGAGAGTACCTTGTTTCAGCATCTAGTAAAGACTTACTTATATAGTAAACATGATGCTGTTCACCTTGGACTTCCTTCACTAATACTGCAATAACAGCATTCTCAGATACAACTAAATACAAGTAAAGGTGCTCACCATGTTCTGGTTTGGCAAGTAGGGGTGATGTTACCAAGTATTCTTTAAGTCGCTTAAAAGCTGCTTCATGTTGGTCAGTCCATTGGAAGAGTTTATTCTTCCTTAATACTTCGTAGAATAACCTGCACTTATCAGATGATTTAGATATAAATCTATTTAGTGCAGCTACTCTACCTGTTAACCTTTGGACATCTTTAATGTTCTTGGAAGATTCCAAGTTGAGAATGACTTTGATCTGCTCTGGACTGGCTTCAATTCCTCTCTTGGTTACCATATAGCCCAAGAATTTACCTGCTCTAACACCAAAGTTGCACTTTGCCGGATTGAGCTTCATGTTGAAAGCTTTCAAGATGTTGAACGCCTCAGCAAGGTGTTCTACATGATCTTCAATATGCTTGGACTTTACTACCATATCATCTATATAGACTTCCATCGTCTTGCCAAGTTGATCTTTGAACATCTTGTTCACCAGTCTCTGATAAGTTGCCCCTGCATTTTTAAGACCAAATGGCATAGCAATATAACAATATATACCTTCCGGAGTCATGAATGTTGTATCCTCTTGATCTGAGGGCTCCATTTGAATTTTCTGAAAACCTGAAGACGCATCCATGAATGTTAAGATGTCGTGGCCAGCTGTCTCGTCAACTAGAAAATCAATATGAGGAAGAGGGAATGGATCCTTCGGGCAGGCCTTGTTCAAGTCTGTGAAGTCCACGCATACTCGCCACTTGCCGTTCCTCTTCTCTACCACCACAACATTGGCTAACCACCTTGGATATTGAACTTCTCTGATCATATTGGACTTTAAAAGCCTCTCAACTTCGTCCTTTATGATCTGGTTCCTCTCCTGAGCAAACTTCCTTCTTTTGTGATGAACAGGACGGATGGTTGGATCAATGTTCAACTTGTGAGTAATGATGTCCTTGCTTATTCCTGTCATGTCCTCGTGCTTTCATGCAAAACAACATTTCTGACTTCTTAAGAACTTAATCAGCTCCTCCTCAATTTCAGATGGAAGGTCTATACCAACTTGTACTTGGGCCTCAGGATTCGACTCATCAACAGAAATATTTTTCGTCTCATGCTCCACTGCTTCAAGAACATCCTGGGCCTTTTTCTTTAATTGCTATGCTTGCCGAGGGATCGAACTTGCTTTCATATTAACCTTGTAACAATCTTTAGAAACTTGATGATTCCCCTTCAGCTTGGCTACACCCCAAGGTGTTGGAAATTTGACACACTGGTGATAAGTTGACGGCACGGCCTTCATGTTGTGGATCCAAGGTCTTCCCAAAATGACATTGTACAAGGAAGAGCATTCGATCACACATAACCTTTCCATAGCATTCATACCCTCCAAATAGATAGGCAACTTGATTTCTCCGACTGTTTGCTTTATTTCACCACTGAACCGTACCAGCACGGATGAATTCTTCACAACTTCGGATAAAGGAATGCCCATATCTTCAAGAGCATGAGTGAAGATTATGTTGGTGAGCTACCGCCATCGATCGAATTCTCTTGACCACACAATTAGCAATCTGCACTTTGAACAACTAAACCATCATGATGAGGGTCCAACGTGTTGTCTTTATCCTCATCCTCAAAGGAGATAACTTGACCATCGCGTGAAGTCACGACGCCTTGAGGGCAATTCGATTGATCCTACTTAGAACTCTTGGCATGACGCTTAGGCTGCGAGTAAGTTGTTCCACAAATATGGGATCCACTTTGAAATAACATTTACTACCTTGGTGGTGGAGGTGGTGCAACTTTCTCAGTGCAGGCTGCTCCCTGAATCGGGTTCTTTAGACTCACTTCGACCCTCTTCTTACCCAACAAATCCTTAAGAAGACCCTTGGATAATAAATGAGCAATCTCCTTCCTCAAGGCAAAACAATTCTCGGTGGTATGCCCAAAATCCTCATGAAATGCGCACCACTTGGACTTGTCCTTCCAAGTTGTTGGTGATCATTCTTCTTGGGCCATCTTGCTTTATCTCCAAGATTTCCCATGGCGCAAAGGATTCTGCAATGTCCATAGAAAAGCGGTATTCGAAATTTTAGGATAATCATTATCATCCCCATCTTGATCATCATCTACAAAATGAACTTTAGAAGATTCGGATTTAGCGGGGGTTTGCCTGTTGGACTTATAGTGATGAGAATCCGATTTTACGTCGGAGGGCTCAAATAGAGGAGTAGGGGTTCTCCCGGTTGACTTCCTCATTGCCAGGATGTCATCCTCCAATCGATGAAAGGCAAGGCTCACGGTTACGATTTCTTCAAGTTGTTTCGCGAGTCATCACCAACTCATTGTAAAATAGAGAGCTCTTCTGCGAGCCAATACGGAATGCTTACGTAGGCTGTTGACACGTCCAAGTTGGGTATAGTCATTTTGCCTCCTTGTTAAACTGTGCAAATATTCTTTAAGACTTTCGTTAGGTACATTTGCACAATTCTATAAAGGTCACTAGTCAACTTGTCAAATGCCCTATTGCATGAAAATTGATTGATAAACATATTGACAAGTTGAGCATAGGAAGAAATAGAGTTTAGGGGAAGTCACATTAGCCATTTTAAGGCCGGTCGACAAAGTTGAGCCAAAACCCCGCAAAAACATGCTTCTCTAAAAATAGGGGGATACTTATAATATCCATTGACTCCACGATACGGCAACACATGCTTTCTGTTTGGATCGGTGCTTCCATCATATTTCTTCATATGAGGGACTGAAAATTTCTTTGGGATTTCCACACTAGCTATTGCTGGCACAAAACGAGATTCATTATAGCAAGTTGGAGAAACTTGGTGGTATGGCACATTGACTCCAGGTATGCCCCGAAGCAAATCATTTATAGTCTGCATTTCCTTAACAAGTTGACTCTCTGAGAAAAGAGGGTTGTTATCAAACTGCGATGCAGAAGTATCAAAAGCATTAAAGAAACTCTCTGTTCGCCCCATTGAGGGTGTAGCATAGGTGTAGCAAGATGACAACACAGGTTGACTAGCTGGAAGGCTGAATCTTGGTTGCTCAATTTGAATGGACGTCACTGTTGGGGACGGATTTTTCATTATATGTATATGGTTGGCATCTTAAGCAGGTCAACATGTCAAGACGCCTCAGTATCCTGATCTCTACAACTTGACCTCCACAACTTGGTCCACAAGTTGACTTTTTACAAGTTGACTTTTTACAAGTTGACTTTACATGTTGAGTTCACATCTTGGACCGACATCTTGGCTCAACGTCTTCATCAACATCTTGAAGCCGGACCAACTTGGGAGCAGTTTTGCGGTTCCTATTTTTTAGGAGATACTTGTGCACTCATAGAAGACCAATTCAACCACGACTCTTCACCAACCACCATCAACAATCATGCCCGAAATCTTCTCCTCAGTAACTCCATCATGCCTATTTTTTAGGGAGTTGATTATTATCCTTTTATTTTACCTTTATTATAAATAGGGGTATGGAGATTATAAAAAACACATGTAATTTCACACACTCACATTCTTGTAATCTCTCTCCATACTTCCGAGCTTGTAACTCACCGATCATAGTAAAACTTTGGTCAAGGTAGGTTCCAAAACCTCCCGAGGTTTTATGCCGGCGAACGAGTTGTTCAAGGGCTTTCCTCGTCAAAATCCTTTGTCATTTTCATTTTGATTACACACAAATCTATATTCCAATTCACCCAATTCTTTCCTTGAAATATTTGGTTATTTACAATCACTTGTCGAAATTTGACCAAAACAATTTGGCGCCGTCTGTGGGAACTTTGGTTTTTTAGATTTGTTTAGAACATCAAAATGGTCAATCCAACTTCCGGTCAGGTAACCTCAGTAACCTCCGCGGCTGGGGGCAGGGCGACTGGGGGGCAGCAAGATGCACCTCGAGAGATGACCGCGTCTGAAATCAATCTTGGTTTCGTGACTAATATGGCAACCATGTTGAATGAACTGAATAAGCGAATGGATGCTCAGCAGGATACCAATACTATGATTTTCAATGCAATTGAGAATCTGCGAAAAGGGAATCAAGTTGAGCCTCAAGTTGTAACTCCATTATCGCCATTATTTCCTAGAACTCTTTTTGGTGCAGGTACTGGGGGCAATCTTGGAGACATCCCCATGGCGAGTGCAGTACAGACTGATAGTACAACTGTGACAACTAGTCAAGTTGCCCAACATGGTCACACCTTCGCATTCAGCCAACCTGTGCCAACATCTTGCTATACTTATGCCACTCCGTCTTTAGGACAAACAGGGAGTTTTTATAATGCATTTGATCACTCTTCTTCTCAATTTTATGCTAACACTTTTGCAGAAAGTCAAGTTGCTAGAGAGTTGCAGCAGATCAAAGAGATGATTAGGAATGTGCCTGGAGTTACCTTGCCTTATCATCAAGCTTCTCCAACTTGTTATAATGAGTCTCGCTTTGTTCCAGCGATAGCCAACATGGAGATCCCGAAGAGATTTGCAGTGCCCCACATGAAGAAGTACGACGGGAGCACAGATCCAGTGGAGCATGTGTTGCTATACCAAGAATTAATGGACATTATCAGCATTCCTTCAATCTTCAAAGAAGCCTGTCTTTGTAGGGGCTTTGGTTCCACCTTGTCTGGACCAGCTTTGAAATGGCTAACCGGCCTATCCCTAAACTCTATATCATCTTATTCTCAATTAGTCAATATGTTTGTGAATCAATTTTCATGTAATAGAGCTTTTGAGAAACTAACTAGTGACCTCTACAGGGTGGTGCAACAACCTGACGAAAGCTTGAAAGACTATTTGAACAGGTTCAACAAAGAGGTGACTATCCCCAACTTGAACATGTCCACAGCCACCGAGGCATTCAGATTGGGCTTGAAGAAGGGATCACCTTATTATGACGAATTGGTTATGACTCCATGCAAGAGACTTGAAGATGTCAGGACGAGAGCTGTTAAATTCATCAGACTGGAAGAAGATAAGCTCATAGTCCTAAAATAACCACAATGAGGCTGACAAAATGAGAAAAGATGACCACCTATCTTCAACATGTCAAAATGTTAGCAAAACAGTACCTCAAGTTGTATTCCATGTAAGTTGTCATTTTTTCATAAAAGCAAACTCCAAAAACAGGTATGTTTTAAATTTTGCCAAGTCATTTATTTATGTTTGTCAATCCTTATGTTATGCTAAAAATTCTTACTGACTTAAGCATCGGAGGGGTAAAGCTAACACCCAATCCTAACATGAATTTGTTTTGCAAGGTATACAACTTGAACAAACAGCTTAGGTCAAACATGTTGACACGCCAGTACGGCTGATACATGTTGAGACCTAAGCTGGAGCAGGTCAAACATGTTGACACGCCAGTACGGCTGATACATGTTGAGACCTAAGGCTGGAGCAGTCAAACATGTTGACACGCCCGATGCGGGCGATACATGTTTGAACTCGGGAAGAAAGGCTCAACATGTTGACACGCCAAGACGCCGATACATGTTGAGACCTAAGGCTGGAGCAGGTCAAACATGTTGACACGCCAGGACGGCTGATACATGTTTGGACCTGAAGAAGAATTTCAACATGTTGACACGCCAGTACGGCTGATACATGTTGAAACTTTAGCTGGAGAGGGATAGAACATGTTGACACGCCAGGACGGCTGATACTTGTTCTATTTCTTCAAACGAATTAAGGTTTCGACACCTTCGCCTGGGCGCACGTTTTCACACTTATTCAAGTTGTGAACTATTGGTTGTAACATTAACATGTTACCAAACGAATTAAGGTTCCGACACCTTCGCCTGGGCGCACGTTTTCACACTTATTCAAGTTGTGAACTATTGGTTGTAACATTTTCATGTTACCTACGGTTTATAACATTTACATGTTATCTAAAGAACAAACAAAGTGTCTCTCAAAGACATGCCAAATCAAATTTAAAAATTTTGAGGACCAACCCTCATCTAACATTCCAAATTTCAAACACCTTAAACTAATGTTTCTTAAAGCTTTATCTTGGTTTCTATCAAGGACTTAGAAGCATCATTCAAGGCGTTCGACAACTCTTTGGCGTAATCAACCGCTTCCTTAATGTCGATGGGGAGAGTAGCAGTTTTAAAATTCCTTGAATCTCCAAGTTTTCTCCGATTCAAGAAATTTTGGGGGCAATTGTTGGGGACGGATTTTTCATTATATGTATATGGTTGGCATCTTAAGCAGGTCAACATGTCAAGACGCCTCAGTATCCTGATCTCTACAACTTGACCTCCACAACTTGGTCCACAAGTTGACTTTTTACAAGTTGACTTTTTACAAGTTGACTTTACATGTTGAGTTCACATCTTGGACCGACATCTTGGCTCAACGTCTTCATCAACATCTTGAAGCCGGACCAACTTGGGAGCAGTTTTGCGGTTCCTATTTTTTAGGAGATACTTGTGCACTCATAGAAGACCAATTCAACCACGACTCTTCACCAACCACCATCAACAATCATGCCCGAAATCTTCTCCTCAGTAACTCCATCATGCCTATTTTTTAGGGAGTTGATTATTATCCTTTTATTTTACCTTTATTATAAATAGGGGTATGGAGATTATAAAAAACACATGTAATTTCACACACTCACATTCTTGTAATCTCTCTCCATACTTCCGAGCTTGTAACTCACCGATCATAGTAAAACTTTGGTCAAGGTAGGTTCCAAAACCTCCCGAGGTTTTATGCCGGCGAACGAGTTGTTCAAGGGCTTTCCTCGTCAAAATCCTTTGTCATTTTCATTTTGATTACACACAAATCTATATTTCAATTCACCCAATTCTTTCCTTGAAATATTTGGTTATTTACAATCACTTGTCGAAATTTGACCAAAACAGTCACGATTGTACTTTCTGCTGGCAAAGTATTGGACATAGGGATATCTCCGAAATGGCTTGGTCCTGTACCTGCACCAAACAAAGATCTAGGAAGTAAAGGTGAAAATGGAGTAGATACTTGAGCATCAACTTGCTTTCTTTTACGCAGGCTATCAATGGCATTGAATATCATGGCGTTCGTATGCTCCTGACCATCCAACCGATCATTCACTTTCTTCAACATATCGGCCATGTTGGATAATATCTCCAAATTGACAACTTCCGCATTCAAAAATGAATTGCCTTGGGTGCCGAAAACAGGAAGCGACCTACTCCTCTCACCTTGACTGCCGGACGATGGATTAGCCATTTCTACTCAAATAATCAAAGTTTTCCACAGACGGCGCCAAATTGTTTTGGTCAAATTTCAACAAGTGTTTCAAGTGACAAGAAAAATGACTAAAGTGATATGAATCAAGGTACAATGATTATCAAGTTGAATAGAAATGGACACAAGTTGTTTGTTGACTAGGGAAAGCCCTTGAACAACTTATTCGCCAGAATAAAACTCCGAAAAGTTTTGGTACCTTACTTGACCAAAAGTTTACTAAAGATTGAGAGAATTACAGAGCTATGAGCGTATAGAAGGGAGCTTAAGCTAGTGAAAGACGTGTGTGCAATACAAGTGTTCTATCCCTTTTATACCTCTATACAACAGCTAATTTACAAAGAAAATAATGGGCCTAAAATCTCGGGAGATAGGTTGATCCGGTTGAGATATCTTCGCCATTTTGTTGATGGAGGGGATAACGATCTGTTGCTGGAGAAACGTCTTGAATTGGTCTTCAATTGCTTTTGCCATGTTCCCTGAAAAATAGGGTTATCGTAACAACGGTTCAACCTGCAGTAGATCAAGATGTAATAGAACAAGTCAAGTTGTTAGTACCAAGTTGTTATATGCAAGTTGAAACATGTTGACTGAAAATGTAGGGCCCAACAGCATGTATAATTGATTTGCATTAGTCATTATTTGCTTTGCTATATCTAGGTCGATATTGTGGGAATGACGAGTAATCATTACTCAATACGAGCAAATTTAGGAAAATCCCACTTCATTTGTCATACTTGATACTTGTGTTAATTATATTTTGAGCGCAATACATTGGAGTTTGCTAGTCCCGATAAACATTCGTAACTCGATTTATACCGTTTATTGTCACTATTAAAATATATATTTAACTATATTTATATTCAAAATTATATTACTCCGTATTATATTTGAAGAAATAACCAAAAAAAATCTGAATCTGCAACTCTCCCTTCATCTCCATCGGAGAAATGGACGGTTTGGTATAGAATGACGTCGTCGAGTGGAGTCTCGTTCAAATGCGAAGAGCATTATACTAGGGGCTCGGGAATTGTCCTTTGCTCAAATGATTTTTATAAAAAATTACTTTTATTATTAAATTTTCAGTAAAATTTATTCAAAATTGTAATAAAAAGATAGTTTTAGTGCTCCGTCCTCCCTGAAAGATTATCCCTTTGTTATTTTGACTTGTCCCAAAAAATATGTCTTATTTCTAAACTTAGACATGAATGTTAGTGCAAATCTACTAAGGTATAAGAAGGTGAAGCTCTTCCTTAATAATTGCAAAATGTACAACAGGACAATCTTTTAGGGACGGAAAGAGTATAACTTGTTATTCAATTTGAATGAACTTTACTAGAAAATTTAATGAGACTTTAAAAAGCGTTTTTGATACATTATTTAACAATATTATCGATAATACTTTTCATAACTTTTTAGGAATAATTTATATTTGTGAACAAGTGGATTCAATTTTTCATGTATTTTATCTTTAATATCTTACTGATTATTCCAAAAGCAAAAAGATAACTAATGAAAAATTATTGCCCCGTCAATGAATATCTAAATTTAATTTGAAAATGTTTATTACTACTTATAATATCTAAACCTATAGATGAATATATATATATATTGTTGTTACACACTTTTTAAATATTTAATTTTAATAATATAAATGAAAAGCGAGAAAAATTGGTGAAGAATAAATAGGGACATTTTTTTTTTACAAAAATGATATGATTTTCATTGAATATTTTTTTAATTGAAAATGGACATTTATTTAGGAACGAGGGTAATTGTTTGGAGGAATATTACAAATTGGATAAATTTAGGGGCGTAAGTGGACATTTATAACTTATTTTGTAAAGACTAAAGATTTAAATTGCAAATACAAGGTTTTTTATGCCATAGATAAACTTGTATAAGGTGGGATCATTTTGTGATTCACTTAAAATAATATAGTAGTTGGCAGGCCACTTTTAAAATACTGGACGAAAAACAAACTACGAGACAAATCTTACCTCTTATAAAATTGCATGCTCCTGTTTCGCTCTTTCAGTTGTGTCGCCAACTTGCAATTTTTTAGTCAAACCCCAAAACAAACCTGAATCGAACCTCAAACATATGGTTTTCTGTTAAATTCCCCAATTTCTCTCCTCTCTTCGGACCCAATTCAACACAAAACACTGAGATGGAGATTAATGCATCAAAATCATGGAGAATCCGTGGCAACGATGAGCTGAGCGCCGCCTCCGACCTCACAATCCGAGGCGTTCTCAACATGCTCATGAACAATTGTAAAGACGACTCAAAACCCATAATCCCACTCGGCCACGGCGACCCTTCAGCATTTCCTTGTTTTCGTACTACTCAGATTGCCGAAGAAGCCATCACAGATGCCGTCCGGTCTGCTAAGTTTAACGGTTACTGCCCCACCGTCGGTATTCTCCCTGCTAGATGGTACTTCCTTTGCCCTAAGATGTTGAAAATGGTTTATGCACTAAATTTTCTTCACAATTCATATAGAATATGCTTTATGATGTTGTAACCTACAGCACCTCGATGCACCGGTGTTGTATGGTACAGCATTTTCTGCACGAATTATATACAAAAATTCTGTAACCATATTATCTCTCATTTTCTCACACTGAATAATGCTATATGAACAGAAAATTTGGATTTGATGTGCTTCAAAGTTTTTGTACTGTACAACATGTCAAGGGATTAGATGTTATGCTGTACAACACTTCTGTTCGTAATTTTCTTGAGGAGTATGTGTGACATTGTGTGTTTTATGTCTGCTTGTACTTCCTCGGATTGGTGGGATTAATTTGAGCTGTAGAGAATTTATTTCAACATCTTTCAAATGTGTTTGACTTTGGTGAGATTTGATTCTGCTAAAATAGATTCATGTGTTTGACTTTGGTGTGATGTGATTCTGCTAAAATAGATTCCAACTTTCAAATGGTTTAGGCCCTGTTTGGGGACCTCAATCTCTGTTTAATCGTCTTTTCTTCATGGTTTTGCAATCATTGAACAATGTTAGAAAGAGAGATCAAAGAGGGAATGAAATAGGGGGTCCTAGCCTCGGACGAGGAACCGCTGCAGCGATGATCTTACTGTTCCACTGCAGTGTGCGGGCGAGATGCGGCCATAACTCCATTCTTTTCGAGTTGTGTGGTCAAGATTAATTGGGCAATATGTGGGGTCCATTGAGCACCCTATTGATCTTGGTCATCCATCTCGCATCGAGGAAGATGTAGCCAAATCTCGAACTCATGCTGCAGCGGAGCAACGAGCTCTCTGCTGCAGCAGCTCCAACTCCTCCAGGCCTCTTAGGAGAGAGAAATTGATTTTCATATGAGCAGTCGATGAGTCCAATAAGATGGGTGCAATAATTTACTAATGAGTAGTTTGCTTTAACTGAAGTTTATTGATTTAGTGGCTAAAGATTAGTCTCACATGTGATTTTATGTTCATTTTATTTTGTGGTGGTGGTGGTGGGGGAGTGGGTGGATGCTCTCATTATGTATCCTATCATTCTCGGTGTTAATCATACAATGCAAAAAGTTTATGTTGACCGTTTATTGTGAATCTTGGCTTGAAAAGATTGAAGCAATTTGGTTTGGCTGAAAACTGCCTTAATTAGTAGCTTAATCATATTTACTCTTACCGAAGTTAGGAATAACAAAGCCATAGGTATTTTGACTAACAATAGCACAATTGCTATATGACTCTCCATAAATTTACTCTGACCCTCAATCAAAGAAAATGGAAAATAGGATCTATTAGTAGACTCACTAGCTGAATGACATCAAATCACTAGCCTCTTTTTGATGGAAGTAAAGGAAGATTATGCAAAATAATCATAGAGTTTACTGCATTGACATAAAAAAGTTATACCTAACTGCATTAGATAGAGTACACAAAGGTCAGTATGGGGGCTAAGATTATGTAATAGACTAGAAAAGTTCCAAAGTTGATACCAGTGGCGAAATATGCTTTCTTCCACACGTGTTGGACTTCCCTTAACTGCATCAGAAACATACATCATTATTAGCCTGATATATAGTTCACCCTTTCTATTTCCTTACATTAACTTTATACCTTATATAGCGCAGTAGCAGAGTACCTTTCCAAAGATCTTCCATACAAGTTATCACCTGATGACGTGTACATGACACTTGGGTGCACTCAAGCGATCGAATGCATATTAACGGTGCTGGCTCACTCCAACGCCAACATTCTTCTTCCAAGACCGGGATTCCCATACTATGAAGCTCTTGCTAAACCTAAACAGATTGAAATCCGTTACTTTGATCTTAACCCGGAGAAAGATTGGGAAGTTGATCTTGATGCAGTTGAAGCTCTCGCTGATGAGAATACTGTTGCTATGGTCGTCATTAACCCTGGTAATCCTTGTGGAAATGTTTACAGTTACCAACATCTACAGAAGGTGCGACCTAGAGTTTGTCTCGAAACTGTTTATATTTTTACATGGTTTTGGGCATTATCTTAGCAATTGGTATGTTGTTAATTAGGTTGCTGAGACTGCCCGCAAGCTTAGAATATTAGTGATTGCCGATGAAGTTTATGATCATATTGCTTTTGGTAGTAATCCATTTGTTCCAATGGGGGTCTTTGGATCAGTTACTCCTATTGTTACACTAGGGTCTATATCAAAGAGGTGGATGGTACCTGGTTGGCGACTTGGATGGCTTGTTACAAATGATCCCATGGGAATCCTTCAAGAGCAAGGGGTACTCTCTCTCTCACACACACATACACATAAACACACAGCTCATATTCATTGTTTAAAATGGATTTAATATTATGATTGAAGTTTAATTCAGTTAATTACTCAAGAATAGTTTTACACACTCTCACTATGGTGCTCTCGAGGCTTTAGTGTTCTGAAAAGTTCATGCCAATACCTTGGACAAGTTGCCTTGAGAGAACTTGTGTCAGTGGGATGGTGCTTCATATATCCAGCAAGTGTGATTTTTTTCTGCTAGTTTGGAACAAAGTTTAAAGCTCAGTAAATTTAAGAAAACGAAGTTCAAATAACTTAAAGGCTACTGTAGAAGGCAATGGAGTTGCACAAATTCAGTATATCTAAGGTGCCATAAAAAGTATTATGGCGTAGTTGATAAAGAGATATTCTCAAGAGTCAAGAGACACTGTGAGGAAAAAAATGTTAAAAATAGATAATTTACGTAAATCCTTTAATGATTCTTGTGCAAGCACTCGATTTCGTGACTCGTGAAAACACAATGAAGGCAAAGCATATAATATGCTACATAGGTGTGAGGAAATTATGTGGGAAAATATAGAAATATGCCCTTGTAATTAGGTGAAGGATGCAGATATGCCCTTATACAAGTTAATTGACATATTAACCCCCGTACTTAAGAAAAAAGTCTGGAGATTAGAACACCATTAAATTTCCGTTCAAAACTTAACGAAAATGCAGACTAATCTGCTTATTTGGCAATTTGACGAGTACAAGTGAAAGAAATTTGCCAAATGGACTTGTTGTGCAACAAATGAAAAAAAAGTTTTCATTTGACCAAAAAACGACATCATTTTTTAATATGAAAAAAAAACACAAATTAATTAAAAATAAACATAAAAAAACCCGTCTTCTTCCTTCCCAATTTACAACCGCCCACCCCCTCTTCCTCCACCCCTTCAGGTATACCACCATGCTGCCACTACTGCTCCGCCACACCACCACCACCATTATAACCCCAGTAAATGCATCCTCCGCCATAACCACCAATTTCATCCCACGAAATCAGATAAGCCATAACCGCCATCATCAAAATAAAAAAAAGACCGCATTTGGGCAATATTGTGTCAAAATTCAAATCATTCATCCCTAATGTCAAGCAAAAAAAATTGGATTTCTGTCTGATAAAGTCTGAGGTTCCACCTTAAAACTAATTGGTGATAAGGGGAGTAGCCCAGGATCCTTATATGTTAGAGACAAGTCTTATTTATTCCCGATGTGGGATAATGTTCTCTTACACGCCCCCTCACGTGTAGCCGGGCTTTGCCAAAGGATTACAACGTGGACTGGATGGTGGGTGGCGCGGAGGGTTCATCGTGGGCCGTTGGGCCTGTACGTGTAATGGACCAGCTCTGATACCATGATAAAGTCTGAGGTTCCACCTTAAAACCAATTGGTGATAAGGGGAGTAGCCCAGGATCCTTATATGTTAGAGACAAGTCTTATTTATTTCCGATGTGGGATAATGTTCTCTTACACTGTCTCTATATCTATAGCCAAGCAAAATCTGGATTCAAGCAAAATTAAACCTTGTTTTCCAAAGTCAATAAAAATTAGTGGGTACGAAATTGGAACCCACATTAGGGTGAGACTGAAACCCAGATTAGGGCAAAAATGGTGGGTACGATTCAAATTTTATTTTGAAACCAATGCTCAAAATCGAAATCCAAATAAGAGAAAGCTTTGGTGCGCAAAATCGAAACTCATATCTTATCAAAATTGAAACCCAGATTAGGGAAGATTTGGTGAGGTTGAAGGGAGTTTGAACGGTGGAACATGAGACAACAACACGGGCATGAGGCGTTTGACGATGGGAGTGGGTGGTCTTGGCAAGAGAGGGAGTGCCTTGGAAGGATGGGGTGCCTACGGTGGGTTGGGATTGTAATGGGTGGACAGTGTAGGTGAGAATTGTTATTCACCCCCGCATTATTACTCAATGCCCCCCACTACTAAGTTTACAACAAAAAATAAACATTCAACACTACACATACCACCATTATTCCTATTTTACCCCTTAATAAATACCAAAATCCGATCATCTTCTTCACATCCCTCTTCTCCGACAACTGCACATCCCTCTTCTCCGGCCGATCCTCTTCTTCTCCGGCCGAGCATCTTCTTCACATCTCCATCTCCAGCTCCATCTCCATCTCCCTTAATTCTCACCTAAATCCGATCTCCCTCCGATCTCAACACGCTTCCAATCCCTCGAATCCCGCTCCTCCAAACCTAAACCTAAACCAAAACCAAATAAATCATCATCCCAAACACAATCCCAGACTCCAAACTCTCCTTTTCCGCTATCCCCATTCAGACCAAACCCTAACAAATCTCTCCCCTCGCCTGCAATCGGTTTTGTTTGCTACTGAAGAACACAAATCTGATTGCTACTGAAGAACACGCTTCCAATCCCTCAAAAAAACAACAACAATTGATTGCTACTGAAGAACACAAATCTGCAATCGGTTTTGTTTTCAACTGCGAGGAATGGATCTCCCTCAAGAACAGACGATTGAGTTCATTCTGGTGGGCTATTGAAGTTGCTCATCTTGATCATTCCTCTTGCTCTGATGAAGATTGTGATAGCCATTCTGACAAACTCAATTGCAGGGGTACAACATATTAATGAGGGTAATAAAGTAATTTCAATTGATGGCATTTTTTTGTAAATACTAATGTGGGGGTATTGAGTAAAACTGCGGGGGTGAATAACAATCTCTTTTCCTAACCAAAGAATGAAAAAGATTAGGTTAGGTTACTAACTTTATATGGAAGGGGTGTGTTTGTAAATTATAATTTCAACTTTAAGCCCCTTTATAATGAGAAATAATTTTCAGGTTATTAAGTTTAATGTTTTACAGTTTTACCTCATTTTATTTTCACGTCAGCAAATTTTGCATTGTCAAATGCCAATTAAGACGCCTAGTCAGCATTTTCGTTAAGTTTTGGACGGAAATTTGACGGTGTTCTGATCTCCACACATTTTTCTTAAGTATGGGGGCTAATATGGCAATTAACTTCTATAAGGGCATATCTGCATCCTTCACCTAAGTACATGGGCATATTTCTATATTTTCCCAAATTATGTTGTATAGATAGTCATTTGCATATCCTTTCTTTATGTTTGAGCAACATTTGAAATGTTCAGTTCCTTATAATTAACTTCCTATAGTGGATCTGATTAACATTGCAGGGATAACTGTGATGATTTTATATTGATGTAGTTGTAAATTAATCTCTTGTTCATTCTTTTTTTCAGATTGTTGACTGTATCAAGGGCTTTCTAAACATTTCAACTGACCCTCCAACCTTCATCCAGGTTCCTACCTTTATGCCTTTTTTCTAATTAACTAGTATTAGTGTATGTTCATTGAAGGTGGATTGTCATTTATAGTATTGAAGAAACCATCATCGTCACCCATACATGAAAAGAGACCATGGACCCGTTAATTTGAATAATGCACATTCCGTCCCTCACATACGATCTTGAAATTTCAAGGAAAAATTCATGAATAAGGACAGATACTGCAAGAATCTTGATTTCCAATTTTTTATGAATTCCAGCAACTTGTTAGCTTCCCTTGCGTGGGGCTCTGGCTGCCTACACTTAGATTACTTCTCCCACTGTGAGTAAATATGGTTCACACAATTCAGACAGTAAGTGCAGATGGTCAGAGATTAAGAATCAACAGTAATTTAGGTCTCTGCACCTCCATTATAAATGAACCTATGAGTGCATAGTATTGTGGGGTGTAATATAGGATTACAAAATGGTGTTCGAAGAAGATAAGCACTTGAAAGCCAAAAGAAATCTGACAAAGCTTTTAATAAGTTCATATGCTCTTGATAAAAGATTGGCTTCATCTAATTGGGCGTGAAAAAGTCCCTGAAAGAATAGTAAACATTCAATACAAGCAGAGACATAATAGTATTTAATATAATCACAGAAAAGATTATGTTCTCTGGGGTAACCCTGATTGAGATATTAAGCAATATGACTATTACACCTAGAGTATCATTGAACCGGTGGCGGAGCCACATGGAGTGTAAGGTGGGCAGCTTTCCCCGTTAGTTTTGAAAAATGTCAAAGTTCTCCCTTATAAATTTAGAAAGTGTCATTTTTACAATTAGAATCATGAATTTTATCTATTTTGCCCCCGTTTCTAGTTTTTTTTTTTTTTCATAATATTTTTACCCCCATATGTGCCAAATTTATACTCCACCATGTAATTTGCCCCCGTTTGTCTAAAATCCTATCTCCGCCACTGCATTGATCTGCTAAAGAAGTTCTAATATTAGGATGCTGACCCCACTGGTGAATGGTCCTCTACTGGATACATTAGGAAAGTTACATATCGACAAATCCAAACGTCCCACTCTAGAATTATAGATTGATTGTCTATTGTGAATACTCATGAAGTTGATTATGCCATCTCCGGCACATTCTCTTGATAATTCTTACTTTTAGTATCTGACTGGCCCTAATGCACCTAAGTTACACTTACCGGAAAGAACACTTCTTTCAATGCGAATTCATTCGGAAACAGCGTGTCATAACATGGTACACTTTAGTTTCGAGCAGTATTTAGCATTTGCAGACACAATATGGATCACATCCTTACTGTAGCCTCTAGATGTAGCTATTCCTTGCTTTCCATGCGTTTGACCATATAACACTTCCATTCCCATACCAGTCTCTCAAATTGTAGTTAATAATGCAGGAATACACTTAAATCTCTCCGGGCTAAATATGAGCAAGTCAAAGGACTCCTTAATTAATGAATTTTGCAATTTTATTCTTTTTGTTAGGACCAAAGTTACCTATCTGTCTTGAGGTTCTTATCGTGATTGCTTCACCTAGCAGTATTGTGTTTACAATCATTTTTGTTTTTTGCTTTTCTACGATAATATGACCTTGAGGTTCTTGTACAATCAGGGAGCCGTTCCCCAGATTCTTGGAAAAACTCAAGGGGATTTCTTTAAGAAAACTTTAGATATTATAAAAGAAGCAGCTACTATCTGTTATGACGGAATTAAAGATATGCCTTGGATAACTTGCCCAAGCAAGCCAGAAGGATCTATGTTTGTAATGGTAAGGACATTTATATCAAGTAAAGAGTGTTTTATGGTTAGTCTTGTGAAATGGTTATTTATCATAGATGATACCTTATGATTCATGTTCTATTCAAGGTAAAAATAAATCTGTCATCACTGGAGGACATCAAAGATGATTTGGATTTCTGTCTCAAGCTTGCTAAGGAGGAATCTGTGATAATTTTACCAGGTAAGTAGCAGGAAGTAATCTAATATATATCTATATATATACATTCCCCCCGTCTGATAACAAACTACACTTCTTTCCTTTTTAATCATCTCATAATAAACTACACTACCCAAAATCTCCAAGTTATAATACTTCTTTATTTAATGGGGGCACTTGTCATACTCACAACAACTATCCCCCTCACAATTCCTACCCCACTTTTCATTCTCACAACCCCTACTCAACTACCAATATTATACTCCATCCGTCCCATGATAAATATTGCACTTTCCTTTTTTGTCCGTCTCAAATAAATGTCACATTTCTAAATAAGCAAATAGTCTTAGTGCAATTTTACCATTGTACAAGCAATGTACAAACAAGTAAAGCACATTTCTTAAAAACGTTGCCAAGTCAACTATGATATTTATTATAGGGCGGAGGGAGTACTGCTTTTCCTTAATTCCTGTGTTTTCCTATTTGGTGTAGTTTGTTATGAGATGGAGGGAGTATATTTATATATGTATAGGTCTCTGTGTGATTCTCCTCTCGTAGCAATAATTTCTCAGATTAGGGAATCTTGGAATTTCTATGACTTCTCTTCATTGTATCTTTTATTGTTCATCATGCTGTGATGGGAGTAAATACTTTACAATGAGATGCATATATATCTAAAAATATTAATACAAAATTTCCAAACATCCCAGTAACTCATTGAATGTTTTGGTTGTAAGATTGAAGTAAATCGTCGAGTGTTTTGGTTGTAAGATTGAAGGAATTTAAGTAAAGAAGGTTGAGTTGTAATTGTGGCATCTATCTTTTGCAGGTATTGTAGTAGGACTTAAGAACTGGCTGCGCATAACATTTGCAATTGATCCTTCATCTCTTGAAGATGGCATTAAGAGGCTGAGATCTTTCTGCCAGAGGCATTCCAAGAAAGAATAAGATGCATTTCCTATTCCACCCCCCATACCAAAGGGTCTTTGATCAATAACTTACTCGTTGATCACGTGCCAAGTCTATTATTGACGTTTTACTATGCTAGCTATTTATTTTATACTAATAAGCCTTTGGTGATTTGTTGTAATCAATCTTAGTAACTTGATACTTGTCGAGATACGTTTTCGTTCAATCAGTTGACTGTATAAACTTGTCGAGATGCCTTTTCGGATGCAGTCCATGGTGAGAAGTGATGATCAACAACCTCATTCATCTTAGTGCCTCCCTTGCCCTTGTGTAGTTCATGTATTAATATTTATTACAGTGCAATATTTTTTGGTAAAAACATTTAGGGTTTGTCAATCATTTTGGACAAAACTTTCTTGAAAATGAACATTTTAGGTATTCATTTAGGACAGTGGAGCATTTACTCTCGGGTGTATTCGTTTTAAGACCGTTGATTTCTGAAGCCATCCACGTGAAGGAGGGATCAACGGTGAGAGGAACTAGTGTACTTTGGAGTCCAAATGGCCAAACGGGTTGGCCCCTAGAGCTTCCTAATGCTACGTGCGATCCCAAAGGCAAGCAGGCTCAGGCTGAGCTTAGTGCTACAGTGACGTGCCGGGTTTGGATGGGCTGAAATGGCCATGTCCACCACTTTGGACAACCCATTAGTATAGACCAAGTACAGAAATGATTTTGTGAAAAATGTCCAAGCACATGGACGATTTATGTTCCCCTATTTTTTGTAAGAAAATTATGTTTGTGTAACACTGCCATTTTTAAAGATGATAATAATTTTTTTTAAAAGTCAAAATAAAACAGAAATCATTTTTTTCAAAATATTCATGAAAACAGATTTTAAAACGTATGATAACATTTTTATAAATTATTGAAATTTATATTAAATACTATCACAGACATGGTTGAAACTTATTAACAAACATGGTGATTGATGATAATATCGTTAATCACTTGAATTTATTAACACTACTGATATGCTTTATGCTACTAGTACTTATTAACACAAACTGACATTTTTTTCAACATTAACATTGAGACTAATTACAGTTGATTTCTTGTAAAATGAGTTTTTTCTATTGATTAGGAAAAAACGTGTTTTTAAAAATGCAGTGACATTTTTTTTATATAATTGAAACTTTTTTAAAAACACGCGATGACATTTCGTTTTTGTAAATAATCAGAACTTCTCAACGCCCCTATCACTATTCAACACACGAACTGGACATTTGTAACACCACAACTCGTCATCTTAAACACTACAGCTAGCAACTTTTATTATTCATAAAAACTTTAAAGGTCATTTTTAGGGCCTAAATGACGTCTTTTGGAGTTTTTAAACCTTATAATAAGTGGCAAGTCTCACGACTTTTGTAGGTCTCAAAATTCTTTTCGATTTAATATATTTTCGTGGTTACTCAAGAATCAAAAGTTACGCTCATTGTCGCGCATGCGCATAAACAACTCTATAAACTCAATTATATATCCGGAAATATTTGATATTGATATTCAGAAAATTTAGGATTGATTTCTAGAAGGTTTGTTGAGCTTGTTTAAATGTGTTTGTTTATTTGTATCTAAAAGCCTTTGCTATTAATATATAGAAACCTTTAAAATTGATATACAGAAAGTTTGTTGTTCATCAAATGTACTTGTTAATTCATATCCACAAGCCTTTGTTATTAATATCCAGAAACATTTAAGAATGATATCCAGATGGTTTGCTGCACATGACTTGTTCAAATTTATTTGTTAATTTATATCCAAATGACTTTAATATTAGTATTCAGAACCCTTTGAATTTGATATGTAGAATGTTTGTTGGTCATGAACTCAATACGCACGAAGTTTCACTAATTTAAAAAAGTGTCACGTGCACACACTTATTTACAAAAATGTCATTGCGCATTTAATGACACGTTGTTCCTATCACTAGAAAAAGACGCGTTTTTCCTTTATTTTCACGAAAAATTAACATAGATTATACGAAGTATTTGAAAGATGAGAAAGAAATACCTTGGGGTAATCATCTAAAGGAGTTGCAAACTGGTCTGCTTATTATTGATGCCAAAATGTCGAATCAGCCCAAATTCAAGCGATCGGTTGTGCTCCGGCGATTGCTTAGCCTGAAAATAAGACAAAACACGTAAACTAAGTCGGGGCTTCACCGGCGAAGGCCCTCCGGCGTGAGAGTAAGTTCACGGTTTTGTAGAGAGAGAAACTAATTTGACAGAGTTTTGGATAATAAAAGTAACGTACCAGAATATGAAAATAATGGCTTGTATTTATAGTGATGGATTGACAGAATCCATGTTGAACTTGGACTGTAAAGAGATAAGGTATAATCCTAGGTTGATTATATCTGTTAGAGAGTTCTTATTTGACTTGAATTGATGTAGGTGGGTACAATCCTGATTGGATTATAACTGCTTAATCCTTGTTGAAATAGGATTACAAGGTCTGCTCTGCCGAAAAGCCGAGATGCACAAATTCCTTATCTCGTCATATGCAGAAGGCCTAGATGAACGAATTCCTTTCCTCGTCATATGGAGATATGCCGAGATGCAAATATTCCTCTCCTCGTCATTCATGGCCATCTAGGTCCATGATGAGCCAGGGAGGGAAGGAGAAATAAGAAGAGCCCCTAGTGTCAATATTAAGGCCGAGGGAGGCACCTCGTCCTCAAGGGAGATGATCTCGGCCTACGAGGGAGGTCTCCTCTTCCCTTTGAGATGGGCTTTGTATATACTTGCTTGTTGGCCTAGGTCAGCCTTAGTTGATGCCGAGGTACGTAGACGAGAAAGCCCAAGTATTACCTCGTAACTTGATAGTTGATGGATTATGTTTATGGCCCAATCCATTTGGGCCTGACCCGGACAAGCCCATGTTCGTATCTCGGTTTATACTGTTCAGTGGCCCTTGACTTTCTAGCTCGTCTATGACGAGGAGAAAGTCATCTCATCCTCGACTTATGAGAGTACGAACGGGTTGCCATATGTCAATGTCGCTTTGTTATTTGCGTTGTTCCATTACCCCTCAGTTGCTCTGATACAATGATGAGGCTGAGGCGTGGGCCCCAATGTCCTGACACACGTCTTGGAAACCACCAAGTGCATTTAATGTTGGGGGCGCCAAACCCATTGACCCATTTTGTTTTCGAGTTTGACCCACTTTGGTGAGTATAAAAACAAAACCCCCATATCAATTTTTCTTTTTACCATTACTGAGTGTTTGGGAGCGAATTAAAGAATTTGAAAACCTCTTCGTGTTCTTGAACCTTCGAGCCCAGAATCACCGACGACATTCAATTTCAATGTTCGATTCTGACCATCTTCAACAGAAATAGGTATACATCTTCTCCCTTTACTGATTTCTGCATTTAACTTGCAATTTCTAGGGTTTTGAATTTCGAAACCGCCATTGTTGAACCCTTGAAACTTTTTTCTTGATTTTCTTGAATTTGTGTTTGAACTTCCATTTGCCCCTTCGTTCCCCCTTAGAAATGGCTCATTCTTGGGACCATACCCCTCGATTTTGTTATGGGTACCATAAAGGCAATCTAAGTGTTTACCGGAGAGAGGGAGAGGACCATGGTTGCTGGTGACATTGGTGGAGATCGGAGAAATGTTGATGAAGTACGGATGTACGAGAATGTACATCCAGTATCCTGACAAGACGAGGATAGACCGAGTCGAATCGTTGTCCCCCAGTATAGTGTTGTTTGAGAATAGGGCCGAGATGATTGAGCACATCAATTTGTTTTACCCGGCTTCAGATCATATTGCTCGTCTTCATCTGAGTGGTAAGGCTCCCTCCTCGGCCTTACTGTACTGAAGAGGAGGGGAATCCCTCTTCCCCGTCTTAATATCATCCTTGGATGATGTAACTAATTTTTGCTCCTCGGTCTTTTGCAGATATGACGGGAAGAGGGGGTGAGGCCTCCACGTCCACCAAGATCGTAGATGCTTTTGTTTATGGCGAACAAGTCGAAGGAAAATGTTGCCGAGGAAGAGGAGACCGAGGAGGAGCTACTCGTCCCCGAGCTAGACCAGTTAAGGTCGGGGATCCCATGCTGGAGACCTTATACTCGAGATACGGGGTAGACAGGAACGAGTATAGGTTAACTTACATCGGTCGTCCCACTTTTGAGACCGAGGGAGATAAAGATAGGTTTTATTATAATGATAGCCACGTACACTTTTACTTCAAACAATTTCAGCAGGGACTTCGTCTCCCATTGGACCCTTTTATCAATGAGTTCCTAGGAAACCTGAGAGCCGTCTCGACCATGTTGGGATCCAACGGGACTAGGGTTCTCGTAAGCTTTATTGTCTTTTGCCGTAGTTTAGGTTTTGAGCCTACTCAAGCTGCCTTCCTCCACTTTTTCAACATCAGCTATATCAAAGATACTAGGCTCATTGTGTTGAGGAGTGGCTCCCAGAAGCAAAAGATCATCCTTCCAATGTCCAGCAAGGTGTCTGGATGGGAGAACCATGTCATTAGGGTAGAGAGCTGGCAAGGATGGGAGTTCCCCTCTCCTATTGATGAGCCCACAGTCCCTAAGAAAGTGGTCCGAGCTGAATGGACCTCGGCTTTGATTGATCGGCTCACTAAGTTTGCCAAGGTGGGCTGGCTTGAATGGTCAGCGTTGGAAGCCAATGATCGTTATTACGTTCAAGATGGGTTGATGCCGAGACCGAGGGATGGCGTGGTTCCTCTCATTCCCGTTGAAATAGCCCGGATCCGAGAAAGGCCTCGCGGCCCCGGCATCTGGCATCTTTCGCGTTGGAGGTGTCTCGCCGTTTGTTTTCGCATTTTGTAGAGTCGCCACGCCGTTTTTATTAAGCCCAAAACATTGAAAAAGGGCATCAGTTTAAAGATAAATTTTAAACTGTTTTTGTGTGATGAGATTTTGAGTTCGGAGGTCAGATGACTCCTCGGGAAGAGAATATTAGAATATTAGAGCTCACCCGAGTCGCCTCGTAAAAACGAGTCTTTCGGATACCCCTAATATCCTTTAAATGTTGTGTGTGTGTGTGTGTGCTTTTAAAAATGCATGCTGTATCGGATGTCTACATTGTATTGAAATGTATTGAAATAGAATAGGAAGGAAGCCTTACCAATGTTGGTTCGTGTCTGTCTTCCGCAGGGGAATAGTGTTTGAGGTCGGAGTAGCGTTCGGATTGCTTCGGGGATGCCGGTTGTCCGCGGACGAGTTTCGGCGTGAGTTGAGGTTGTAGGCTGCGTTCGGGCGAGAGGATTCGGCGTGCGTGGGGATCGTCGGGATCACTCGGGCGAGAGGTTCGGCGTGCGTTGTGGTGGCGAGTCACTCGGGCGGAGGTTCGGCGTGCGTTGGAATCGTTGGTTGGATTCGGGCGAGAGGTTCGGCAAGGTTTGGGATCGCCGGTTTGACTCGGAAAGAGCGGGACACCGTGGGAAAGACCGAGCGAGGCCTCGGAGTACCACGAGGGGCCTCGAGTACCTCGAGAGTGCCTCGGGCGGCGCGGGAGCGTCTCGGGAGCGCTCGGAGAGGCCGGAGCACCTCGAGGGGGCTCGGAAGGCCTCGGAAGGATCCGAAGGGGCGGGAATGCCTCGAAAGGTCTTAGAAGGGGAGCCGAGAAGGCTTAGGGAGGAAGAGAGAAGTGGGAGGTGTGAAAAAATGAGGAGGGGAGCCCTCTATTTATAGTAAAAATTTCGGAGCAAAGAGGTCGTACGGACCTTCTTGGTTATCGAGAATTTTGGATTTCCTCGATTTGAGGGAATGCAATGATGGAGAATATTTGGGAATGATGATGTCCCCTGAGCAATAAGGTCCGTACGGACCATCTTGCATGCAAAGAGGTCGTACGGACCAACTCTGCATGGAAGTCATCATTTCTTAGGGATTTGAGGAATATTGTGGACTTTAAGGGGATTTAGTAATCATTGAAACAAAGAGGTCCGTACGGACCTTAATTGCTACGATTTCTGAAAATTCCCAAAGGTCCTTTTGTCCCTTTTATCCCGAAAGGCTCCTCCCTTGGTTTGGTTGGGGGTTTGAGAGGGTTTTGAGAGGGTTTTGAGTGAGAGAGGTCTACGAGGCTGCGTGGATGAGTCTGCGGTGTTTCCCGTGTGTTTGAAAGGGAGTGATCAGTTGGGGTACTTACGAAGCCCCTCGGCGGCGTCACTTATGAAAGAAGTGGGGTCGCCGATAAGATAAGGGTCCTAATCGGATCGCGTCTTTGGGAGAGGAAGTGGCCAAGTGAGGGTCAAAGTGAGGACGTGGTGGTGTCCTTTTGGGTGGCCGTTTAGGTCGATAAGTGGACCACTGTGATAGGATTCCTACGTATCCACTGGCGGGAATCAAGCACAGTCGTAGTTCGGGTGTGGGGTGAGTGTTACGTGAATGCGGGCGTGGTGGTGCCACAAGTGTTGTGTGACCGCCGAGGTCGGTGGTGAGGACGTGGTGGTGTCTGGGTGGCCGCATAGGTCGGTGATAAGGACGTGGTGGCGTCTGGGTGGCCGTATAGGTCGGTGATAAGGAGCGTGGTGGCGTCTGGGTGGCCGTATAGGTCGGTGATAAGGGCGTGGTGGCGTCTGGGTGGCCGTATAGGTCGGTGATAAGGGCGTGGTGGCGTCTGGGTGGCCGTATAGGTCGGTGATAAGGACGTGGTGGCGTCTGGGTGGCCGTATAGGTCGGTGATAAGGACGTGGTGGCGTCTGGGTGGCCGTATAGGTCGGTGATAAGGGCGTGGTGGCGTCTGGGTGGCCGTATAGGTCGGTGATAAGGGCGTGGTGGCGTCTGGGTGGCCGTATAGGTCGGTGATAAGGGCGTGGTGGCGTCTGGGTGGCCGTATAGGTCGGTGATAAGGACGTGGTGGCGTCTGGGTGGCCGTATAGGTCGGTGATAAGGGCGTGGTGGCGTCTGGGTGGCCGTATAGGTCGGTGATAAGGGCGTGGTGGCGTCTGGGTGGCCGTATAGGTCGGTGATAAGGAACGTGGTGGCGTCTGGGTGGCCGTATAGGTCGGTGATAAGGAGCGTGGTGGCGTCCTGGTGGCCGTATAGGTCGGTGATAAGGACGTGGTGGCGTCTGGGTGGCCGTATAGGTCGGTGATAAGAGCGTGGTGGCGTCTGGGTGGCCGTATAGGTCGGTGATAAGGACGTGGTGGCGTCTGGGTGGCCGTATAGGTCGGTGATAAGAGGCGTGGTGGCGTCTGGGTGGCCGTATAGGTCGGTGATAAGGGCGTGGTGGCGTCTGGTGGCCGTATAGGTCGGTGATAAGGACGTGGTGGCGTCTGGGTGGCCGTATAGGTCGGTGATAAGGACGTGGTGGCGTCTGGGTGGCCGTATAGGTCGGTGATAAGGGCGTGGTGGCGTCTGGGTGGCCGTATAGGTCGGTGATAAGGACGTGGTGGCGTCTGGGTGGCCGTATAGGTCGGTGATAAGGACGTGGTGGCGTCTGGGTGGCCGTATAGGTCGGTGATAAGGAGCGTGGTGGCGTCTGGGTGACCGTATAGGTCGGTGATAAGGACGTGGTGGCGTCACAGGGATGGAAGTTTTACGATTTTCCTAATCGGGTGGTTTAGGGCCTTAGGGTAGGAGAATGGTGTGAGGACTTGAATCGTCTTCGATTGCGGTTGGTGCCACGTTGGAGGACTTTGAATTGTCATGCGGCGGCGGTTGGTGCCTTTGGAGGACTTTGAATCGTCATCAGCGGCGGTTGGTGCAGCGGAGGACTTTGAATCGTCATCGGCCGCGAGTGTGGAGCGTGGGCGCCTTGTGATTCGAGCGTAGATGCCATTTGCGTTTTTGCATGTTGATGTAGAAGGTCGGACTTACGATGACTGCCGGTGCTTGGTTGCCGTTGAAATGGGCAAGGATGATGGCCGATGATTGCTTCACCATTTGGCGTTTTGGGAGGCGCTTCGTGCCTTGGGACTTGTACTCGGAGGTGTTGGCTCCTTCGCGTGCTTGTTTTGCCGTTGAGTGGGCAAGGATGATGGTCGGTCTTTGAGGATATGCGGTCTTGCATGACTTCCACTTTGACTTGTTGGGGAGGAGCTCGGGCTTACTTTGATGGCCGGTGCTTGCGTTGCCGTTGAAGTGGGCGAGATTCGGGCTTACATCATTGCCGGTGCTTGAATGCTTTGAGGATGCATGACCTTGTAGGGGCCCTTTTACATTGGGAAGATGACTTCGGACCTCCAGTGGTTGAGTTGTCGTTGAGCGTTTGGAGGCGTCTTGTGCCTTGATATTCGTACTGGGAGGTGTTGGCTCCTTCTTGAATTGCCGTTGAGCTTCTTGAATTGCCGTTGGAGTGGGCGAGGATCGGTCTTACGCTTGACGGCCGGTGGTTGATTTGCCGTTGAAGTGGGCGAGACGGTCTTTGTGGCCGGTGGTTGATTGCCGTTGAAGTGGCGAGACCGGTCTTACGCTTGACGGCCGGTGGTTGATTTGCCGTTGAAGTGGCGAGACCGGTCTTACGGCCCGATGGCCGGTGGTTGATTGCCGTTGAAGTGGCGAGACCGGTCTTACGGCGATGGCCGGTGGTTGATTTGCCGTTGAAGTGGGCGAGTCCGGTCTTACGCTTGGCCGGTGGTTGATTTGCCGTTGAAGTGGGCGAGGACCGGTCTTACGGCGATGGCGGGGATTGATTTGAAGGGTTAGGGACCATTACGCACTTGGATTTCTTGGAAAAGGCCTTAGGACGGCCGGGGGCAAAGATTATAAGGGCGGAAAGTAATTTGGCCACCCCTTGCAAAGAGGTCCGTACGGACCAACACAGTTGCAAAGAGGTCCGTACGGACCACCTTGGTTTTTACGGTTCCCGGGTTTGACCGGGCTTTAAATGGCCGAGGCCCTTCCCATTCCTTCTTCCTCATTTTCCGGTTTCGTGAACCGGGCGAGAGAGAGAGAGAAAAATTCCTCCATTGTTAACCAAAATCAAAAAATTTTTGCTTGAATTTCTTGCCATGGTGAAGGATCTCGAAGGAGTCGTCGTCAGCGCTTGATCGAGGTGGTTGAGCGGCGAATGGAGCTTGAAAGGAATTGGACTTCGTTCGTTCCATCTTCGAAGAACCGGATGTTTTGTATCCGAATCCGGAGGTGCATAATCGTCGCTCCATGAACGTTGGGGAGGTAAGAAATCTGCTTCGTTTTGATTTCCTGCTCGAATTTTTGAATGCTAGAACTAGGTTTTAGTTTTTCGCATTTTTGAAATTTTTGTTATTATTTTATGCCTTTTTGTGAAATTCTTGATGAATTGTTGAAAATGGACATGTAAAAATTGTGGGTATGTGTATTTTGTGCAGAAATGTGTAGATTAGCTCTTATTTGTGAAAATAAAGTGCCTATCTAGTGAATTGCATGCTTTGGTGTTTTTGTACCGTATGCTATTTATGTATGTACATTATGAGAAAAATTATCGTGTAGTGATAATTTTTGTGAAAAAATGTGACATGTGCCGTGTTTTGTGACGGGTTATATGTGAAAGTGTGTGCCGTGTTGGGACGGATTTTCTTTTGAGAATGTGCTATATAGTGTGTGCCGTGTTTTTGGGTGACGGACTTTGTGGGGAAAATATGTGCGATATGTGCCGTGTTGGGACGGATTTTCTTTTGAAAATGTGTCGTGTAGGGTTTAATCCCCCCCCCCTTTTTTTTCTTTTGAGAAAGATGTATGCAGTGTGTGCCGTGTTTTGTGACGAATTTGCATGGGAAAAATTATATGCATGATATATGTGAAAATTATGTGCATTGTGTGCCGTGTTTTGTGACGGGTTACATGGAAAAATTATATGTATAATGTATGTGAAAATTATGTGCAATATGTGCCGTGTTTTGTGACGGGTTATATGTGCCTTTATATTAAATCTTGTGATTGACGTACCTTTCTTTGTGTTTACTGCGGGATGCGGGAGCTTATGGCGGGAAGGCGAAGAGGATGAAAGACTCGGGGATCGCTCGAGAGCATTGTTGAGCTATGGCGGCGGATGCTGATATTTCCGTGGGCGGTAGGCCGAGTCCCGGAGGTTGGTTTATGCTTGGCCTAGGTGTGTTCGTTGAGAACACATTTGGAGTGTCGACACGAGGAAGAACAAGAGTGTCTTCTGGGCCTTTATCGAGTATTGGTGGGATACCACCCACACCTTCCACACAGTGGGCGAGGTGACGGTGGCGCCGATTTTCTTTGCGATCACGGGCTTTCCTTCAAAGGAGAGCCGGTGCGGTGGAGAGATATGATAGGCGATGATGTGTTGGCCAGAGCTTGGGCTTTGAGCCTCGTCCTCGCGAGGGCACAGGGATCTTTGTACGGCGACGTAGAGATGAGGATCACGGCCGGTATTGGGGCCTACATCCGAGTACCGGCCGGGTGGCAACGGAGCGGTTGGCGCGCTCCTTCTTGTGGTATGCCTTTGTCAGAGACTTTGTTCTCGAACCACGCGACCGCGGCTCCCTTTGCTCTGTTGGAGAGCTTGGCCCGATCTGGATAGGGTGCGACATTGCTTGGGGCGAGCGAGGCTTGGGCGAGCTCTACTTCTCCTTGGACCGGTTTAGCGGGGGTGGCGATTCGTTGGCTGCT
This sequence comes from Adenophora triphylla var. japonica, assembly GCA_022495995.1. NCBI lineage: Eukaryota > Viridiplantae > Streptophyta > Magnoliopsida > Asterales > Campanulaceae > Adenophora > Adenophora triphylla. The sequence continues at coordinate 214,068 of JAFEMH010003265.1, read as the reverse complement.
TTGACTTTGCTTTGGAGGTATGAGTTTATTCTTTGTTTTGATTTAGCAACTTGTCTTTTCTCCGTTGTCTTTTGCCTTGAGCCTTCTCTGTTTTTGTCACGAGTGTGGTTTTATGAGGTTTTCCGGTGCTTCCCGTGGGATAGGGATCTGAGAGTACATTCTTTGCGTACCTGCTATCTTTGGGATGGGCTCGTACGGCGAGGAAGAGGAGGACCGGCGGGGGAAGCTCACCATCGCCTACGGGGATGTGCGGGAGCGTTTGGAGCGGGATAGCCGTGAGGGTTCGTTCTGTTCCCGTGGACTCGGTATGAGGAGATGAGTTCGAGGGCTCCAGAGTGACGACGCGGCGGAAGATCTTTGCGAGGCTTGACTTGTGACGCCATGTACACAGGGGAGCGAGTCTTACGCGGCATGGCCGGTGTGCTTCCGTGGCTCAGAGGACCCTCCCTTTGGGATGCTTGACTCCGGGACATGGATGTGCTTGACTTCGAGAGGTACCTTGGCGGTGTCGGTGCAGGAGTTCATTTTATACGGAGAGGAGTACGGGGCCTTCGTGAGGAGGAAGGCGAGGACGCCCAGTGCGCGCGGGAGAGAGGGCGCCCGCGAGCTCCCAGAGGTTCCGATGCGGGACCGGATTTCACGTACGTCCGCGGGGACGGATCGAGAGGAGGGTATGCATGCACCGTTCGGAGCGAGCTCTGCTTGCATATAAGTGGACCCAAACAGATCGGTGAGTGTCTTGACTCTTTTCCATCTTGGCATCTTTTACTGCGTTTTCTCTTTTTGTTGTTGAGTATAAGCTGCATTTGATGAGCGTTTCCTTGGCTTCTTGTTGGTGCGGAGTCCGGGGAGAGCCTACGATATCTTGACTCGCCGTTACGTGGCGATGCGCTCCTTCGCTAAGAAGATGGCGTCGAAGGTGTCTGTCGGTCTTCGCGTCGTGTGCCGGCGTACGAGCCTATGCCTTCGAGGCATTACGTGGGCGTTCCTCCGCCTAGAGCCGGCCGGAGCCGCAGCGGGGAGGGCCTTTGAGGGCGGCATAGCATGGATGCGGGGCGTCTTCGGGAGGCTGCGGGGCCTTCGAGGAGCGGCCACTTTTATCGGTTCATGCCTCCGCACGGCGCACGGGGTGAGGGTTCCTCGAGCCTTCTTTCTTTGATCCTTTCGCCGGATTTGATCCTTCGAGTACTTCTCGTGGGAGCCTCGGGCGGGTGCTCGGTATTAGACGATGAGGATGTGACGGGCGAGTTATTTGGGATGCCCGACTTTTCTTTGGAGGATCTTGGCGAGGAGGATGATGATGAGGATTACGAGTAGTATTCATTTGCTTTCCCTCTTTTCATATCCCTCTCTCTTTTTTTTTTTTTGTTTAGCAACGAGACATTTTTGGGTACTGTAATAAAACACATGTATTTGCATGGCAAACGGTATTTTATTTTAAGATGTAATGTCATTTATTTTTGTGATTCAGGAATTGTCCTAGAAATTGTTGCTATTATTATTTTTATTTTTGTACATGCCACGTGAGGCGAGAGTGCGTTTGTGGGTAGTGTTGGTTTGCCGGAAATGGCTTTGGCCGGTGTTTGGGCTATTTGGAGCAAGGTTTCTTGAGGACGAGTGGTTTTATCTTGTTTTAAGGGAAATGGGTTACATTTGCAAGGAGGTCCGTACGGACATACTTAGCATGCAAAGAGGTCCGTACGGACCAACCTTGCTTTGGGAAGGACATAAATGCTTTCCGGTGCTGGTTCTTCCTCATTTCCCCATTTGCGGCCATTTTCGAGCTTTCTTCCCCATTTTCTCTAGGAACCTCCATTTTTGCCATGGATTCTTCGTATGTCCCTAGAATTTTGCCGAGGCTTTCGCGGGAGAGGCAAGCACACTTCCTTGAGCGGTTGAAAACGTGGATGCGGCGCCGTATGAGGCATCGAGGACGGGCTTTCGAGGTAAGGTTTCGTCTTTGCTCGGTTTGGTCTTTTAAGGAGTTGGTTCTGATTGGGATTTGTTGCGGGCTGCCGCGAAGTTGCAGGATGTTAGGAGGCACGTGTCTTGTTTCTCCTACAATGAAATGGTGCCCACTTTTGAAGATTTTCGGGCTTTGATTGGAGGACCGGAGGTGGAGGCCATCTCGCTTCCTTTGGTTGGTGGTCTTCTTTGTGAGCGTGAAGCTTGCGAGACTTTCTTCGTACTTCGTTGGAAGAAGTGCGGGGCATGATCCTTGATTCGGGTCATATCGACATTTACGAGCTGCTTAGGAGCGGTTCATGGTTGATGATGAGTGACGTCTCTTGGGATGTATTTGCCTTGTGCGTGATGGCGACGCTTTTACGGTTAGTTCCCTTGGCATTTGTGATGGCGCTTTGCTAGATGTGGTAGGGACCTTTGCGAGTTTGGAGAGGATATTGTCCCGTTGGTCTTTGGGGAGACTCTTCATGGTATCGGCCGTACGCGGCGGGGATCGTTTTATGAGAGGAAGCCCGCTTTGCTCACCTTGTGGGCTGCGAGAGAGACTTCGGGCCATGCCCGAGGCTCCGGCGTCGTTTAGCCCGTGGTCATTTGCTCAGGCGACCTCTTGTGTTGGATATGGATCGGTCCGCTGGGAGAGATGGATGGCACGGCTTAGTACGCATCGAGATCATTGGTGGGTTCCTTGTTGGAGGATTGAGACCGGGAGGATCTTGCGAGGAAGGGTCTACGTTGTCGAGTTCGAGGTTTGTCTTGGTCCTCCTTCTATATTCCGTCGCTTGTTTCCGGCGGTTTGGGATGAAGCGGGAGCCTTTGTTGGTGGGATGACCTTGCTCTGCGGAGGTAGTTCCTCTTTGTATGGCGGCTCGGGTGCCTTCTTGTATTGTACGAGGGTATGGAAGTATTCCGCTTTCCCTCTGTGGTACTCCTTAGACGTCGGGAGCGTTGTGTTGACGACTCGGTATACGGCACAGTATGAGCGGCGTGTTGGGCGATCCCAGTGGTCTTGGAAAGCGAGGCGTGTAGCGATGCAGGACCGGTTGCCGTAGTAGCTATTGCCTTAGGAGTGCGAAGCACAGTCGACCCTTTGGATGTGACGGGAGACGCTTTGTTTGACTACGAGACTAGAGTTGACCGGCGACGGGGAGAGGTCCTCTTTTACGGACTCGCGGGGAGGAGATCCGAGCCGAAGCACGGGCGAATGAAGCCACGAGAGCTCTTGGATTATTTGACTCTGGGGAGGACCCCGGATCTCGGAGCGAGAGACGCGAGTTGGTTCACGTGGAGCGAAAGAAGACTCGTCGGGGACGAGGAAGAAAGGAAAGAATGGCGAGGGACAAGCGCGAGATGGCGCGGAATGACCTCTAGGTATCCATTCATTGCATTGCAAACACATTATTAGTTAAATGTATTAAATTTGTCTTTTAGCATGTTGTGAACTTGAGAGTAGACCGTGCTTGAACTCATCAAGAAATGTTGTAACCGTTAGTGATTTGTGATTTACTTTTAAAGCTTTGTCGAGACGCAAGATCTCTTGTTTGCCTTTGCTTACATTTGTGCACTTTGTCGGCGTCCATCTTTGGACTTTTACATTGCATTTGCGGGCCCAGACGATGCAGGCCACGACGGCAATCCCCTTTCTTTGAGGCTTTGTGCTTGGGCGAGAGGTTGAATGCTCCCTTGACAAGTCGTTTTGACGGTCTTTTCGTAGCTTCCTTGCCTCTTGTTGGCGTCGGGCTCTTGACCTCAATTTCGCGGCTTACGCTTGAGCTTCTTTTGTGTTTTTTTTTTGTGAGCCCTTGCTCGAGCTCTCTTTCTTTTGTGTTTTGTTTTTTTTTTTGTGAGCCCTTGCTCGAGCTCTTTTTTTTTTTTTTTAAGCACGTGAGGGCGAACAAAGCCCACAGCTTGGAAGTAGACATGAGTCGGTCGTTTGATCTTTGAGTGACCCTCGGATGTCCTTTGATGTTGCCGCCGTCGTTTGACTTGGTCAAGGTGGCTCTTGGGGCGTGTTCTTGAAAAGTGCGGAGCTTGATGGAGGTCTTGATTGACATTCAAACTTTTGACTTTTTGTGTATTTTTAGGCCGGACCAATTAAGGTTGCCTACGTTCCCCGGACTAGAGGGCTCAGTGCACGTAGTTCGACACTACATGGAGTGCCAAGAGATGCACAGTTGTTCTTCTTCGGGCGAAGTATCTGCGAAGTTTGCTTCCGTTATTTGGATTCATGAAGGGATTGCCGTCTAGGTACGGTAGCTTCATGGCGCCTCGGAGAAGATCTTTTGAACCACGAAAGGGCCGATCCATGTGGGTTCCCATTTTCCCGGTGGGTTGGTTCGAGTGGGAGGCTTTTCTTTGAGTACAAGGTCACCTTCCACGATGTCTCGGGATTTGACTTTCTTGTCGAAAGCTCTAGCCATCTGCTTTGATAGGCTCGGGCGTGTTCCATGGCCTTTAGTCGTCGCTCGTCTAGCGAGCCAATTCGTCATGTCGGCCGGAGCCATTCGACTTCGTTGATGTCATTTTCAGCGGCACTCGGAGTGAGGAATTTCTAGCTCGATGGGAAGGGCCTTCCATCCGTATGTCGGGGCAAATGGGGTTTCTCCGTGGTACATTACGGCGATGTGCGGTAGCCCCAAAGTGCAAGGTGCGGCTTCTCGGGCCAATCTCGTCCTCGGGTGGTCATTTTCGGATGATCCGTTCGAGGGTTTTGTTTCTTTGCTTCCACGGCGCCGTTTGTTTGTGGCGGTAGGGAGAAGATTTGTGGCGTGTGATCTTGAATTCGGCCCGGCGATGCAGCCGAATTCCCCTTGAAGTGTGAGCCGTTGTACGATATGACCTCATTTGGGATGCCGTATCGGCATATGATGTTTTCCTTGAGGAAATGTGCGACCTTCTTGGAGGTGAGTACCTTGTAGGACTTGGCTTCGACCCATTTGGTGAAGTAGTCGATGGCTACTAAGATGAACTTCGTGGCCAGATTCTTTGCTGGCGGAGCGATTTTCCCGATGGCGTCAATTCCCAAGTGGCAAAGGGCGAAGGTGTAGTCATGCGGTAGAGATCGTGGGGCGGCGGATGATTGAGGTTGGAGAACCGTTGGCACTTGTCGCGGCTTCGGACAAAGTGGATGCAATGCGCCTCCATGGAGATCCGGTAGTAGCCCATCACGAGAATGATTTGCATCGGGGCTCACGGCATTCATGTGGGGACCGCAAGCCCCATTGTGGACTTCGTTCATGAACTTGTTCGCTTCTTCTTGGGCGACGCGGCGTAGGAGTGGCCCGTGGTAGCGTTTCTTGTATAACATGTCCCGAGGATGACGAAGTGAGAGGCAAGGCGTTTTAGGGCCATGATGCTCTTGGTTTTGACCCCTTACGTGTGTTGACCTTCCTTGTTCATGAAGGTGGTTTCCCGTTCTTGAGGTATTGGAAGATCGGCTTGTCTTTGGAAATGGCGTCGGACTTGCGTCTCTTTGGCTCTTGACAATCTTGCAAATCGTTGTGATTAAAACCTTCTCGGCGGCTTGGGCCCGGTTTTCTCTCGTTTGACAACATGCTTAAATGTTTGCTTGATGCATTTATTTAATTAATGTGTTTGCCTTTTGTATAGATGAATTTAAGCTGTTTTGATTAGTTAATGTCATCATTTGTTAAAGATGCAATGAAATGGTTTTTAGGAAGGTCGGACCTTTTATTGAAAGCGTGAAGGCTGTACATTGTTGATCAAAGATTCACAATCGTCGGGCGTAAAGCCGTCAAAGACACAAAAGATGTGAATACACGAGACAACAAGACTCGAAGCTAGACTATAGGCGACGAGGGATTGGACCGAGGCTTCATTACTCTCGGATGGGCTGTAGCTCTAGAGGGAGTGGTCTTTGGTTTAGGTGGCCAATCTTCCCTTGGCATGAGTCCGGAAAGTAGCTTGCATGCGGTTCGATTTCAAACCGGATCGCGGAGGTTTTGGCTGCTCCCACGATGATGTCCCTCCATTAGTGTTGCCACCGAGTCCTTGGGGGTTTTTGATGATAGAAGTCGGCGAGGGCTACTTCTAGGAGGCGAAGCATTCGGCGGTCGGAGTGGATTTTCTTGCGATGTTGATCACTTTCATAGAATGCGCTTCTTTATGCAGGATCTTTGCTTGGGCGGCGTTTACAATGTCGATTCGGCGGACATGCTATATCTCCTTCCACGATTAAGCCTTGGAGGAGGTTGCGCCCTTGTTCGTCAGTCGGACAGGAATGTTGAATTGAACTAGGCTGTGATGGTTTGTCCCAGTAAGATCCGAGTGTCGGCTAGAGGGTTGTCTTGTGCAGGGGATCGGTGATGAGCCGGTTGCAAGGGTTTTCGGCGAAGTAAGGGTCTACTCCTCGATCAATCTCCATTAGGGCATCCATCTCTTGATCCTCTCTCAAGCATTCTTCACGATCGCATATGTCGAGTTGTCATCGACCCATGAGTTCTTCAATTTCCGGCTCGTCGCGGCTTAGAGCGTGGATGTAAGGATCCACTTCGTAGCGGGACGGGGTAGGAGAATCATGCGGAAGAGTATTCGGTCATGTCGGGACCTTCTTACGGGTCGTAGCTTGCGGCCAAGCACTTGCCATTACTGCTTGCTTCCGCGGATCACTTCGATCGCTCCGTTGGCATTGATGAATTTCACGCATTGGTGAAGAGTAGATAATCTTGCTTTCATCGATGTATCGAGGCCGTCCCAACAAAGCGAGAGAAGGTTGGTTTGATTTCCACGACTTGGAACTCTACCGAGCTCTAGTTGTACGTCGAATTGGATCCTCAAGTTGATGATTCCTACGATTGGTCGTGCGGTGGAGTCGTAGGCTCGGATTACCGAGGTGAAGGCCTTATCGAGAGAACGGTCGATGTGGAGTCGTTTCGGTGTGCTTAAAGCGATGATGTTGGCTGCGGGCCGTTATCAATCAAGACGTTCGGGAGGAAGAACCTCTCTATCTTTATGAGGATGAGGAGAGCTTCGTTGTGCCGATTCTCACATATTGGCAAGTCATCGTACGTGAAGGCTAAACCGCTTCCCGTGCTACCGTTGGACTCGGTCTCGTGCAGGGAACGTTCGATCCAACCATTTGTATGCCTTGGGCGGGGCAAAGATCGTAGGGAGACGGTGGCCCTTGGGCGTTCTTGTCGGAATTCCCGGTCACGAGACCTTTTGACTCTTGTTTCACGCTCCCGATCATGGCGAGACGGCATGCGACGGTTTCGGAAATTGCGGGGAGTCTGCTCTCGCTTGGGGTTTCGTCAATGGCTATTGAGTTTACCACTGTCGTTACGGGGAATGGATTTCCAATGGTATTGGGACCGCGGGGGCGTTCCAATTTTCCCTCCTCAATGAGCCCACTGAATCACAGCTTGAGTACGAAGCAATTGTCGGTGGTGTGGCCGGGGTAGTTATGGAAGGCGCGGTGCTTGCTCATATCCATGTTGGGTTTGAGGGTCTTCGGTTGGAAATTCTCGAGTGGTTTGAGAAGATTTCGCTTCACCAAAGCTTGAATACTTGACCCGAGGGCATTTCCGAGTTATCAAAATCTTGGAGCTGTGGGAAGCGAGGGGTTGCTATTCTTTGGGGCTGCACTGATCGCGGTTTACTTGAGCTCCGTTACGAATGTAGTGCCTTATTCATTTGCTTCCTTTCCTTTGGTTGGGGCGGGAGTTGAAGTTGCCGAGGTTTGTTCGATAGCGGTAAGACGAGGCGGGGTTCTTTGTTGCCTTTTGAAGACTCGAGTCTTTTCAAACTTTGTCCGGCGTTGACCATGGCACGGAGATGCGGATAGAAATGGTGGGTGATCAAAGTCCTCAAAGATGGTTTGAGGCGGGAATGGAAGATGTCCATCTGCTCTTCTTTGGAAAGTGGATCCATTATCTCGCTTAGCTTCCGAGTTCCATCTTTTGTAGAATTCGCCCATTGGTTCGTCATCCTTTTGTTCGGTGGCTTGCGGAGTCATGGCGGTTTGTTTCCCATTCAAGATTGGCGCGGTACTTCTCCGGGAAGATTTCAACGTCGATCCCACGTGGAGCGGTTTTACGCCTTCACATTGAGGAACCACCTTAGTCTTTGTGGATTTGAGGAATCTTGAAAATGATGCGCCATCTGTTGAGGGTTGCCCCTTTGGCTCTCATACCCGGGACGTAGGTGTCGATGTGGGTTTTGGGCATTACATTCCGTCAAACTTTTCCATTTCCGGCATCTGAACTTTGGAGGGAGAGGGACCACTTTGTTCGGATCGGTAGGCGGGAGGGAGTCCTTCGAGAACTAGCTAGCTTGCCTTGCATGTCTTTCATTTGTTCGATCAACCAAGCCATGTGAGGGTCGGTATGCGAGGTGGGTTACCGTTTTCGGGGACGGAAATCGAAGATGGAGGTGGATTGGGCGATGGGATCGCCATTCGGGAGTCTTGGGGAGGTAGTTGAGTGTATACCAACCCATACCTGCAGGGTGTTGAAGTTGAGGCGTGATTGCCGAGTCCGCTAGGGTTGTGTTTGGGAAGCTGGGGAAACGATTCGTTAGCCCCAATTGGCGGCTAGCGGGTGGCAAACTTGAGATGTCGGGATATCCGCTCGGGATACTGTCCACAGTAAGAATGGGGACTTTTGATTGTGGTTGCGAGGCTCGTATAGAGGCAAAGGATTGAATCTGGGGATGCAGAGATGCATTGGGATACAGCGGAGCGAGCACGTATGTGTCTTTGTTAGTAATGAGCTTGATGTGCGGGCTGAAGCGGCGTACGAGGCGGGCATGTCGGGCTGCTTGGCCCAGCGCTGAGGAGCTTTGGCGAAGGCGCTTTGCGTTCTTTGGGATCTCGTAGCTTGGCGGAGCGGGACCTTGATAGCTTTGAGAAAGGGAGCCGGTATGTCTTCGTCTTCTATGAGAACAAAGGTTCCATCGGGTTGGGAAGCTGCAAGCTGTTCCTCGAAGACGCAAGGTGTCGGCGATCCCGAGCTTGCTTTGTTCTTCTTGGCGCTTCTTGATGGCTTCGAAGGCTCGCGGCACCTCCTCCATTATGCGGAGATTCCTTAGTGGCGGGGTTCCGTTTCCCTCACTTGTTATACATTGATCCGTCATGGGGAGTATTGGGCGGTGCGGACCGTTGAAGCTGGAAGGGCTATCGGACCTTGTGACCTCAATGCGAAAAGGCGGCTTCCGGGGATTCTCGGCCACTCTCGGTTATTTGGAGGGTGACGGGCAAGGATTTAGACACGGGAATGGCCTAACGGGATAAAGGGGAAAGCTCGCGTGGCATGCGGTTTCCGTTTCTTTTATTTTACGATTTTTTTTTTTGTTGTTTTAATTTACTTAAAACATGTTTTCTCGAGAATCCTAGGTAGGTTGGAAAAGATTGCTCTTCTTTTCGCAACTATGCTAGATCTGGGTCGATGGAGACCATACGTGCGGCTATAAGCCCCTCGTTTTGCACACTGTATTTCGACATCCCGGGGTGGAGCGGCCCCGGGCGAGGTCACATAGTGCAAGCGGTTTCCACCGGCCTAAAGAAAAATCGAACCTAAGGACCGAGCTGTCATGTTCGTTTTGATGCGTTAGCCATGTGAATAGTGAACCGAGCCGGCCGGCTTTGAGTCAAGATCGAGAGTCGAGAGTTCGGCATGACCTCTCTTTACCTTGCTTGCGCAAGGGATGCGTGGCGTTAGGCGTTAGGCTGGGTCATATCGTCATGGGCGACGTATCAAAGGCGTGATGACATGGTGTCATGCGGCATGGATGTATATCAGGGACGGAACATCGTGCAGGTGTAGCCGGAAATCAAGATCGGGTCAAGATTTTAGCATGACCTTTCATCGCTTTGCTTGCGCGATGGATCTTGAGTTCAGAGCCTTGACTCGAAAAATGGCCGGCATGGTATATGTATCAGTGTATGACACGGGCCAGGTAAAAACCAGCCGAGTGCGGACGAGTGTGACTCGAGACTCAAACGTGCGGGGTTGACGCTTGGCTAGGATGGGATGTTTGGAATGATCCGTGCGCGCCCAAGAGGCCTAGGAAGACCAAACGGACTGCAAGCGAGACCACTCGGGTTAAGGGTTGTAGTGTGCGGTGTATCAGGCGGCGGTGCGCATAGTGTGCGGTGTAACCGAGCGGCTGTGTGAGTAGAGTGCGGTGTAACCGAGGCGACGGTGCGCGTAGTGTGCGGTCTCTAAAATTCTTTTTACGAGTAAAATAGAAATTTTTGAAGAATTTTAAATGTATGTGAGATGTATATTGATGCATTTTTTTGTATTTTTATTTTTTTGTAAAATAAAAACGAAGCACGTGCACACACACACAACTTGATTAAAGGAAGGGGTAAAATGAAAGTTTGACCCTCATCATCGTTTTAAAAATCTTTTGTTTTGTTTAAAAGTTTTTAAAACAAAATCCCAGCAGTCGCCAGGAAATTGCAGGGATCAGGCTCGCGCGCGAGGCATCTCGCATTCGTCGCTGTTCGGGAAGTCGCCGGATCAGAGCGGCACAATCGCGCCCGGCATCGGCTTATTCCGTTTTAGCGTTGCGTGTTGGAGGTGTCTCGCCGTTTTGCTTTCGCATTTTGTAGAGTCGCCACGCCGTTTTTATTAAGCCCAAAACATTGAAAAAGGGCATCGGTTTAAAGATAAATTTTAAAGCTGTTTTTGTGTGATGAGATTTTGAGTTCGGAGGTCGAGATGACTCCTCGGGAAGAGAATATTAGAATATTAGAGCTCACAGAGTCGCCTCGTAAACGAGTCTTTCGGATACCTAATATCCTTTAAAAAGTTGTGTGTGTGTGTGTGTGCTTTTAAAAATGCATCTTTGTATCGGATGTCTACATTGTATTGAAATGTATTGAAATAGAATAGGAAGGAAGCCTTACCAATGTTGGTTCGTGTCTGTCTTCCGCGGGGAATAGTGTTTGAGGTCGGAGTAAGCGTTCGGATTGCTTCGGGGATGCCGGTTGTCCGCGGACGAGTTTCGGCGTGAGTTGAAAGGTTGTAGGCTGCGTTTGGGCGAGAGGTTCGGCGTGCGTGGGGATCGTCGGGATCGATCGGGCGAGAGGTTCGGCGTGCGTTGGAATCGTTGGTTGGATTCGGGCGAGAGGTTCGGCAAGGTTTGGGATCGCCGGTTTGACTCGGAAAGAGCGGGACACCGTGGGAAAGACCGAGGCAAGGCCTCGGAGTACCACGAGGGGCCTCGGAGTACCTCGAGAGTGCCTCGGGCGGCGCGGGAGCGTCTCGGGAGCGCTCGGAGAGGCTTCGGAGCACCTCGAGGGGGCTCGGAAGGCCTCGGAAGGATCCGAAGGGCGGGAATGCCTCGAAAGGTCTTAGAAGGGGAGCCGAGAAGGCTTAGGGAGGAAGAGAGAAGTGGGAGGTGTGTAAAAATGAGGAGGGGAGCCCTCTATTTATAGTAAAAATTTCGGAGCAAAGAGGTCCGTACGGACCTTCTTGGTTATCGAAATTTTGGATTTCCTCGATTTGAGGAATGCGCAATGATGGAGAATATTACGGAATGATGATGTCCCCATGCAATAAGGTCCGTACGGACCATCTTGCATGCAAAGAGGTCGTACGGACCAACTGCATGGAAGTCATCATTTCTTAGGGATTTGAGGGAATATTGTGGACTTTAAGGGGATTTAGTAATCATTGAAACAAAGAGGTCCGTACGGACCTTAATTGCTTTACGATTTCTGAAAATTCCCAAGGTCCTTTTGTCCCTTTTTATCCCGAGAAAGGCTCCTCCACTTGGTTTGTTTGGGGGTTTGAGAGGGTTTTGAGAGGGTTTTGAGTGAGAGAGGTCCCTGAGACTGCGTGGATGAGTCTACGGTGTTTCCCGTGTGTTTGAAAGGGAGTGATCCAGATTGGGGTACTTACACTGAGGTAACACATGAGAACAGAACAGTGGCTGGAAATTCTGAGAACAGTGACTCAGAAGAAGAAGATGGATTGGTGTACCATCAAGGCAGGAGAGATCCCCCAGCTCGTATCAGAAATTATCATCCCATTACTCAAGTAATTGGTGATGTTAATGAAGGGGTTCGAACAAGAAATAAGGAGCAGATGGGACTACGAGAGATATGGTTAGGTATGTGTGTATGTCCTCCACATACTCTCGGGTAAAACACTCTGTTTCGTTTCCTCTCTTGAGCCAAAAAATGTGATTGAAGCTTTAAATGATAAATTACGGATTCAAGCTATGCAAGAAGAGCTTGAACAATTTACTCGTAACGAGGTTTGGTGTTTAGTTCCACGTCCTTTAAATACTAACATTATTGGAACTAAATGGATTTACAAAAACAAATCGATGAATTGGGTAATATTGTTCGTAATAAAGAAGCTCGTCTTGTGGCTCAAGGCTATACACAAGTGGAAGGAATCAACTTTGACGAGACCTTTGCACCTGTGGCTAGAATTGAGTCAATAAGACTTCTTCTTGCTATAGCCTGTTATCTCAAAATCACATTGCACCAAATGGATGTCAAAGCGGCTTTCTTGAATGGGTACTTAGATAAAGAGATCTATGTCGAGCAAACCAAAGGGTTTGAAGACCCATTCCACCCAGACCATGTATACAGACTTGATAAAGCCTTATATGGCTTGAAACAAGCTCCTCGTGCTTGGTATGGGCGTCTAACAAGTTTCCTTCTGTAATATGGATTTGTTATAGGAGAAGCCGATAGGACATTATTTATTCTTAGGGAAAATAAAGAGCTTGTCATTGCTCAGATCTATGTTGATGACATAGTTTATGGTTCCACATCTAAAACATGTTTACAAAATTTTGTGGAAGCTATGACATCAACATTCGAGATGAGCATGATAGGAGAACTTAATTATTTCCTAGGATTGCAGGTAAGACAGTCAGATGATGGAATCTTTATCTCTCAAAGCAAATATGCTAAGAGTCTAGTGAAGAGGTTTGGATTAGAGAGTGGAAAGTGCTCAAAAATACCTATGGGATCATCTCTTAAGGTAACCAAAGATCAGGCAGGGGAGGATGTTGACCCAACTCTGTACAGATCCATGATAGATAGTCTTCTTTATCTTGCGCCCGGTCATCCGATATAATGTTCGGCGTAGGTGTTTGTGCTAGATATCAATCTTGCTCCTAAAATTTCTTACCTAAATCTTTGTCAAGAAAATCATCAAATATGTGTGCAGGACAAGTGAATTGGGAATCTGGTTCACCAAAGACACTAATACCAACTTAGTTGGTTTTAGTGACTACGATTGGGCGAGGGGATATAGATGACGAGAAAGAACACTAGTGGGGGTTGTTTTTCTTGAGTAATAATCTAGTGTCATGGTACGATCGCAAGCAAGCGTGTTTATCTCTCGGCTGCTGAATGCGAATATGTGGCGACGGGGAGTTGTTGTTCACAACTAATATGGTTGAAACACATGCTTGATGTCTATGGTCTTGATAGTAATATCTTGACCATGTATTGTGACAATTTGAGTGCTATAAATATTTCCAAAAATCCTGTACAACACTCACGCACTAAGCACATTGATATCCGCCATCATTTTTTAAGAGATTTAGTAGATAAGGAATTGATCCAAATAGAGCATATTGATACAAAACATCAACTTGCTGATATTTTGACCAAAGCCTTGGACCATGAGAGATTTTCAAGTTTGAAAAAATCTCTTGGTTTATGTTTTCTATAAATCTGTTAGTGTTGCCGTCAGTGTTGCCAACACTGTCAGCAACACTTTGTATGAGTTGTATATTATTTAAAAAAAAAATAAAAAATTTAGTTAGTTTAATCTCAAATGGGGGGCATTTACTGACCTTTTTGTTCTAGTATGTGTTTATACGTAAGGTTAACATTTTTTTTTATAAAATACTCCCTCCGTCCCGCCCGAAAGGGCACAAATTTCCTTTTTGGGCGTCCCATTTAAAAGGGCACAACCCCAAAAAGGAAAGTTTTTATTATTTTTATAATCTTCCTACCCCACTCATTCTCTCTCCAACTTTACTTTTACACTCACAACATTCTCTCTCCTAACTATTCCTCCCACTCATTCTCTCTCCTATTTAATTTTTCATACTCACAACATTTAACCTTTTTCTCTTTCTTACATCACTTTCCCTATTCATTTCTTAATTTCCGTGCTAGGAGGCAAAATTGCCCTTTCGGGCGGGACGGAGGGAGTACTCCTTTGTGCTAAAAAGTGACAAAGTCACTCATATTGTTGTTGATATTGAAAAAGGCAAAGCATGTGAAATATTCCCAAAGGGAGTATAATGTAGTTGTTTTATACTAAGTATTAGGGACATGGAGCTCGCTACTACAGTGTACCCCACTTGAAAGGTATAAAACTTACTACATTTAGCTTTATACATTTATAAAAAAAAAAAACTCGGGGCACGGAGCTCGCTACTACGATGCTACCTTGTAAATAAAGAATGTGTAAAGCTTTCTTAAAAATTGCCTAAGGTATGATAAGTTAAATATGTTGAAAAAAAAATATCAAGGAGATTTTATTCAAAATGTTGCCTTGTGTGTCACGCAACATTGCTAGTAACACATTAGTAGATGCTACATTATTTTTTTATTTTCTTATTTTTGTTTTTGTTAATTAAATTTTAAATTTCCAAAAGTCTATTTCTTTACATTTAGAGTTTGTGAAATTTAAAAGGTTTTTAGCAAAAATATTTATTTTGTCAAACTAAGTGTAATTTTATAATATCTATTTTTTTTAAATTCATCTCTTTGAATTTTGATAAAACTCAATTTTATGGATATTACTAAAATTATGTTTAGTTATTATTAAAAAATTATAAAAATTAAAAAAAAAAAAAAAGGAAAAAAAGGAAAAAAAATTCAAAATGGCGGATATCACTTGAGTTTGTTGGGATTTTTAGAGATAATAGGAGGTTTAATTAATTTGACCTTGTCAAATCAATTAAATCCTTCCACTATTCACTCATTAAAACCCCCTCACTAAACCCTCTCTCTCTCTCTCTCTCTCTCTCTCTCTCTCTCTCACCGTGCTCTCTCTCTCTCTAGGCGGAAAACTCAAAACCCTTCCCCTGTCCTTCTTCTTCGTCGTTCTTCTTCAATCCTCCATGGCAAGCACCAAAAATTCACCCCAAATTTCATCACCCATGGAGATTTCACCTCTAGCTCCCTCTAGTGTCGCCTCCAATGTCGCCGTTCCAATGGAGATATCCCGAACGACACTTTCGGCCACACCCTCAACCTCACCATCCTTAGACATTTTTGTCTATGATCCTTCCAAAATTCCAATTCCCATCAATCTTCCAGAAGCTACCCCATCCACAGAGCTCACCTTCGCCCCTCAAAAGAAGACTAAGAAGAGAAAGGCGGTTGATGCCTCTTCGTCTTTTCGAGGTGGAGTGCGTAGACAATGCGAGAGGATCAAAACCTTGTTCGGGTCCGAAGATACCGTCCAACACGGCTGATGATCCAGTAAATGTGGAGGATAGCTCGAGTTCTTCTCTCAACATTTCGTCCGAGGAAGGTTCGAACCCAGCTTTTAAAGAGACAAAGGAGCCCTCATCATCTTCTGATGAGGATGAAGAAGCTTGGTTGGAAGATGAGGAAACCCTTGCTGAAGCTCAGTCCAAGATGAAGAAGAAACAGAAAATTTCTGATGATGTCGCCCCAAGTGTTGCCGATGCAATGGCAACACCTGAAGCAACACCTGCTGCCAAGACCAAAGCACAGTCAAGTTCTCCTTGGTATTCTCCCATTTCATGGCCTGAGGTACACTCTCCTAATCCCTCTCAAGATGCAAAGTCAGATTATGAGTCTTTTGGATATTATGAACGCCCATTTCTTTTCAAGGAATTTTATAGTGATGCAAGTCTTCATAAGTTTGTTGAAGATTCTGATAAGAAAATTCTGAATGAAAAGAATATGTATGTGACTCAATTCAAGGAGTTAGGTTTGTATCAATTTTTGGAGGATAGGATGTTTTTGCCTACGGTGACTAAAGTGTCATCGTACATTGAAAGTGTGGTTAGGAACTTTTATGCTCATCTTAGGGATAATATTGATGATAGGAATACCCCTCATTATGGAAAGATCTTTGTTAGGGGCATTATCTATGATTTTAATCCTTTGATCATCAATAGAGCCTTCGGCCTCCCTAATGTCGAAGATGAGAGTTTGGAGTATGATCCTAATTCCTTGACCACCTTTTTAACTGGAGGGAGAATTACCATTTGGTCTGATCATTTTAAGTCTACCTATCTCACTTCTTTGTTTAGCGTGCTCCACAAGATATGTATAACAAATTGGCTTCCCACGGCAAATGAGAACACCGTAACCTTTAAACAAGCTAATTTGTTGTATAAACTAGGAAAGAAACAAAGAGTGAATTTTGGGAGACTTGTATTCGCTCACCTTGCTGCATGGGCTAAAAAGAAAAAGACCTCCTCCTTCATTTTTCCTTCCCTTATTTTCCAAGTCCTTGTATATCAAAACCTTAAGCCTTGGAATGGTGATAATAACTCTGAAAAGCACATTTTACTACC
The DNA here is from genome assembly GCA_022495995.1 of Adenophora triphylla var. japonica. NCBI lineage: Eukaryota > Viridiplantae > Streptophyta > Magnoliopsida > Asterales > Campanulaceae > Adenophora > Adenophora triphylla. The sequence continues at coordinate 197,601 of JAFEMH010003265.1, read as the reverse complement.
GAATTACCAAGCACTTTGCGAAGGTGATAGGCACGGGGATTTACCTTGGGTTTTGGTTACAAATGCTCCTCGATTGATGCCCCGCTACCGGTGTCGCCCCAAGTGTCGCCCGGCAAACCGGCAACACTTCGGCAAAACCTGGCTTGCTCCTGTTATGGTTGATGCTTTGCTATGATTCTTAATTTTTCAATGGTCAAGTGAAGCACATTGACTCGCAATTCGGGGGTGGTTGGATATGCGCACCGACATGATGAAAATGGTGGATATAATTTCTTCCAAAATAGGGGGAGATAAGCCACCAAGGCGTGATGATGGAGTGGAAATGGTCTGGGCCAAGTGGGACGGCGAGAGGGAGGTGAAGGAGCTGAAAATGCAGGTTAAAGGTGGTTGGTTCGAATGGTTTTTGATTTTGGTGGTTTGGAACAAAAACAATTTTTATTTGTTTTATTTTGGTTTGTAATGTTTAAACAATTTCTATTTCTGTTTTTTTTTCTTTGTTTCAGATGGAATTTTCTTCAAAACATGATGAATGGTTTTTTGGTTTATGGTTGGATGGTTGTTTATAATTTAATAATTATTTTCTTTAGTTATTAAATTTCGTATTAAGGGGGAGATTTTTTTTGTGAGATTTTGATACTTCATTTGCCTAAAGGTTGATGTTGACATTCGTATGAGTGTGGTACTTGGATTGAAAAAATATTTTCATAACATTGCCTGAAGGTTGATGTTGCCGCTATTAAAATCTCGTGGCATTTTTTTTTGGTTTTAGTTAAGGTAGTCTAACTGTTTTTTGAAATGATCATCACATTGGTATTTTGTGAAGAAATCAGTAACTAAGGGGGAGATTGTTAATGTTAAGATCATGTGTTGCCATGAATGTTATCCCAAAGTGTTGCAAACCAGTGTTGCCACTGGTGTTGCCAAAAGTGTTGCCATTTGGAATTGGCGACACTGAGTTAGTTACTGTATTTTTTCACAAATATTAATGGGTAAATTAATTTTTATATAACAGTAGTTAGTCACCTTAAAATGAGCTTGAAATCAGCAACAGAATATGCCCAGGCGAGAATTACGAAGAGGAGGAATTAACAAATAAACATGTGTTTATTTGTTTAATTTATGACCAAGCAAAGAGATATTTTATTCAGCTATTATGGGGGAGAACAAGTCAGAGTACAAGGCAATCAAAGCTAAGAGGTACAAGCAAGAGAAGCAAGAGAAGACTAGGTCTCCTACAAATGAGGCGAGAAGGCATAAATGGAGGAAACAAACTCAAGGCTGTTAGCTGATCATTTGAGTAGGCTCCAAGACTTTGTGGCCTATAAATAGTGCAGTGGATCTTCATTGAAGATCATCCAATTCAGAAAACGCAAATCTGCACAAGAAAGTAGAATTCTGCTCTCAAGTGTTGCCATTCAGTGTCGGCAACACTTTATCCAACACTCGAGAATTTCATATAGATTTTTATATTTTTGTGAGGTTTTGAGTGTTCATTTTCAGAGAGAATTTGTGTATATGTTGTTCCTTATATCAGGGTTCGTTTATCATTAAGGAACTTCTTCGACCTTGTATTGAATTCATATTATTAATAGAAAGGTCTTGCCTTCTTGGCACCCATCAAGTTATATATTTATATAACTTGATAAAAATTATATTCTTGTGTATTGCTTTAATTTTTCCGCTGCAAATTATATTTATTTCTATTGATTTGTGCTTTTTCTAGAATTGGTGAATGTGTTGTTGTTAGTGTCATCAACACTAAGGATAACACCCGTGAGTTTCATCTCACCTTGTGAGTTTCGTCTCATAAGTTCTTAGCCATAGACAATTTCAGGTTGGATTCGGGCAGAGGTTCGGCGTGCGTTGGAATCGTTGGTTGGATTTGGGCAGAGGTTCGGCGTGGTTTGGGATCGTTGGTTGGATTCGGGCAGAGGTTCGGCGTGGTTTGGGATCGCCGATTTGACTCGGAAAGAGCCGGGATGCCTCGGGAAAGACCAGGCAAGGCCTCGGAGTACCACGAGGGGTCTCAGAGTACCTCGAGAGTGCCTCGAGGCAGCACGGGAGCGTCGCGGGAGCGCTCGGGGAGGCTTCGGAGCACCGCGAGGGGGCTCGGAAGGCCTCGGAAGGATCCGAAAGGGGCCGGGATTGCCCCGAAGGGTCTTAGAGGGGAGCCTGAAGGCTGGGGGGAGAGGAGAGAAGAGGGAGGTGTGTCTAAATGAGGGAGGGGGAGCCCTCTATTTATAGTGCCAGAAAATTGTAAGAAGGACCGTACGGACCTTCTAGGTAGTCTAAATTTTTGGTTTTCCTCGATTTGAGGGAATATGTGATGATGAAGAAGATTCTGCCATGATGATGTTCCCTTTGCAATAAGGTCCGTACGGACCATCTCATCATGCAAAGAGGTCCGTACGGACCAACCATGTAGGGGGGTAATGATGTTCTCCGGGATTTGAGGGAATATTGTGGACTTTAAGGGGATTCAGTAATTATTAAAACAAAGAGGTCCGTACGGACCTTAGTTGCTTTTCCAATTTTCTGAAAATTCCCAAAAGGTCCTTTTGTCCCTTTTTATCCCAGAAAAGTTCCTCCCTTGGTTTTTTGAGGGTTTTGAGTGCCAGAGGTCTTCGAGACTGCGTTTGTGAGTCTGCGATGTTTCCCATGTGCTCGGAAGAGGGTGATCCAGATTGGGGTACTTACAGAAGCCCCTCGACGACGTCACTTATGGAGGAAGTGGGGTCGTTGATAAGATAAGGGTCCTAATCTGGATCGCGTGTTGGGAGAGGAAGTGACCGTGTAGGTCGGTGTGTGAGGACGTGGCGGTGTCCTGAGGGTGACCGCATAGGTCGATGGTAAGGACGTGGAGGCATCCTGGGTGACCATATAAGTCGATGGTAAGGACGTGGAGGCGTCCTGGGTGACCGTATAGGTCGATGGTAAGGACGTGGAGGCATCCCGGGTGACCGTATAGGTCGATGGTAAGGATGTGGAGGCGTCCCGGGTGACCGTATAGGTTGATGATAAGGACGTGGAGGCATCCTGGGTGACCGTATAGGTCGGTGGTAAGGACGTGGAGGCGTCCGGGGTGACCGTATAGGTCGATGGTAAGGACGTGGAGGCGTCCTGGGTGACCATATAAGTCGATGGTAAGGATGTGGAGGCGTCCTGGGTGATCGTATAGGTCGATGGTAAGGACATGGAGGTGTCCTGGGTGACCGTATAGGTCGATGGTAAGGATGTGGAGGCATCCCGGGTGACCGTATAGGTCGATGGTAAGGATGTGGAGGCGTCCCGAGTGACCGTATAGGTCGATGATAAGGATGTGGAGGCGTCCTGGGTGACCGTATAGGTCGGTGGTAAGGACGTGGAGGCATCCTGGGTGACCGTATAGGTCGATGGTAAGGACGTGGAGGTGTTAGGGTGACCGTATAGGTCAATGGTAAGGACGTGGAGGCGTCCTGGGTGACCGTATAGGTCGATGGTAAGGACGTGGAGGCGTCGTGGGTGACCGTATAGGTCGATGGTAGACGCAAATGGAGGCGTCACGGTGACCGTATAGGTCGATGGTAAGGACGTGGAGGCATCTGGGTGACCGTATAGGTCGATGGTAAGGACGTGGAGGCATCCTGGGTGACCGTATAGGTCGATGGTAAGGACGTGGAGGCGTCCTGGGTGACCGTATAGGTCGATGGTAAGGACGTGGAGGCGTCCTGGGTGACCGTATAGGTCGGTGGTAAGGACGTGGAGGCGTCCTGGGTGACCATATAGGTCGATGGTAAGGACGTGGAGGCGTCCTGAGGTGACCGCATAGGTCGGTGGCTGGACCCTGTGATAGGATTCCTACGTATCCCTGGCGGGAATCAAGCCCGGTCGTAGTTCAGAGGTTGTGAAATTGTGAGTGTATGCGGGCGTGGTGGTGCCCTGAAGTGTCGTGTGACCGCCGAGGTCAGTGGTAAGGACGTGGTGGCATCCAGGGTGTGCAATCTTACTAGAAGATGGTTTGTGACCGCCGAGGTCGACTGTGAGGACTTGGTGGCATCCTGGGTGTGGTGACCGCCGAGGTCGATTGTGAGGACGTGGTGGCGTCCTGAGATGGAAATTTTACGATTTTCCGAATCGGGTGGTTTAAGGCCTTTCGGGCTGGAGATAGTGATGTGGGAGGTTTATACGGTCTTCCGAACTGAGTGGTTTAAAGCCTTCCGGGCTTGGCTGTATGTCATGTATGAGGACTTGATTCGTCTTTTGACTGCGGGTGTGATATGCGTGAGGACTTGAATCGTCTTCTGGCTGCGGGTGTGCCATGCGTGAGGACTTGAATCGTCTTCTAGTTGCGGTTTGCGGAGGCGTGGCTGCCTTGTGTTTTGATTGCGAGAGGTGTAGATGCCTCGTGCTTTGTTCGCTGGGGAGAAGGTTGGACTTACGATGACTGCCGGTGTTCATCCGTTGGGGTTTTATCGTGGCCTTGTAGGGGCTTTTTCTGCTAAGAAGGTGACTTCGGATTTACTTTGATGGCCGGTGCTTGAGTTGCCGTTGAGCGGGCGAGGATGATGGCCGGTGGTTGCTTCACTGTTTGGCATTTTGGAGGCGTTTTCTGCCTTGGGATTAGTGCTGGGAGGTGCTGGCTCCTTTCGCGCTTGTTTTACCATTTAGTGGGCGAGGTCCGGGCTTACAATGATGGCCGGTGGTTGAATTGCCGTTTAGTGGGCCTAAGTCCGAGCTTACACTGTCGGCCGGTGGTTGAATTGCCATTTAGTGGGCGAAGTCCGGACTTACACTGATGGCCGGTGGTTGAATTGCCGTTGAGTGGGCGAAGTCTGGGCTCACACTGACGGCCGATTCTTGAATTGATGGGTTAAGGACCATACTGCATTGAATCTGCTGAAATAGGCCTTTGGACAGCCAGGGGCAAAGATTATAAGGGCAGAAAAGTAATTTGGCCCTTCGTTGCAAGAAGGTCCGTACGGACCAACCTGGGATGTAAAGAGGTCCGTACGGACCAGTGGTGATTTTTACAGTTCCCAAATTTTGACTGGGTTTAAATGACGAGGCTTTTCCCATTTCTTCTTCTTCCGTGCGTGAACCAGAGAGAGAGAGAAGGAGAAAACTCCATTGTTGCACCAAAATCTTCCATTTTTAGCTTGGATTGCTTGCAATGGCGGAAGTATCGAGGAGGGGACGTCGCCAACGGAGTCGAGATGTGATTGAACAAAGGATGGAGCTTCAAAGAAATTGGATCTCCTTTGTGCCTTCTTCGAAGAATCTGGATGTGTTGTATCCGAATCCGGAGGTGCATAACCGGCGAGTAAGGAACGTCGGGGAGGTAAGAAATCAATTTCGTCTTGATTCCTTGCTTGAATTTTTGAATGCTAGAACTAGGTTTTAGTTTTTTGCATTTTGGGGCTTTTGTTATTTGCCATGCTTTTTTGTGAAATTCTTGATGAATTGTTGAAATTGAGCATGTAAATATTGTGGGTATGCGAATTTTGTGCAGAAATGTGTAGATTAGCTCTTATTTGTGAAAATAAAGTGCCTCTCTAATGAAATGCATGCTTTGGTGTTTTGTACCTTATCCTATTTATGTATGTACATTGTGAGAAAAATTGTCATGTAGTGACAAATTTTGTAAAAAATGTGACATGTGCCGTGTTTTGTGACGGGTCTTGTCTGAAAGTATGTGCCGTGTAGGGACGGACTTTTCTTTTGAAAATGTGTCATGCAGTGTGTGCCGTGTTTTTGGTGACGGACTTTGTGGGGAAAATATGTGCAATGTGTGCCGTGTTTTGTGACGGGTCTTTTGAAAATGTGTCGTGTAGTGCTTGATCCCTTTGTTGAGAAAATTTGTACAGTGTGTGCCGTGTTTTGTGACGGACTACATGGGGAAAATTATGTGTAATGCATGCCGTGTTTTGTGACGGGTTACATGTGAAAAGTATGTGTAATGTGTGCCGTGTTTCGTGACGGATTACATGTGAAAATTTTGTGCATTGCATGCCGTGTTTTGTGACGGACTTCTTTTTTTTTTTTATGCTTTAGTATTAAGTACTGTGACTGACGTACCTTTGCTGTGTTTACCTGCAGGATGAGGGGCTTTTGGCTGGGAAAGCCAAGAAGATGAAGACTCGTGGATCGCTCGAGGCTGGTCTATGCTTCTGGCCTGGGCGTGTTCATGGAGAACTTGGCCGGGATCTCTGACACGAGGAAGAACAAGAGTATCTTCCTGGGCCTATCTGAGTATTGGTGGGATACCACCCACACCTTCCATCTGAGCTGGGGCGAGGTGACAGTGACACCCACAGATTTTGCTGCTATCACCGGGCTTTCCTTCAAAGGAAGGCCAGTACGGTGGAGGGATATGATCGCCGAGGACGTGCTGCCTGAGTTGCTGGGCTTTGCGCCTCTTCCTTGTAGGGGCCTGGGGATGCTGTACAGCGATGTGGAGATGAGGATTACGGCCAGTATTTGGGCCTATTGTCGGGGCACCGGCCGGTGACGGCGGAGCTTGGCGCGCTCCTTTTACGTGGTTTGCCCTTTCTGAGACTCTGTTCTCGAACCACGCGACCACGGCTCCTTTTGCTCTGCTGGAGAGCTTGATTGACTTGGAGAGAGTTTGTGTCATAGCTTGGGGCGAGGCGGGCCTGGCCGAGCTTTACTTCTCCTTGGACCGGTTCAGCAGGGGTGTGGCCAGTTCTTTGGCCTGTTTTGATTTTGCTTTGGAGGTATGAGTTTATTGCTGTTTTTGTTTTAGCAACTTGTCATTTCTCCGTTTTCTCTTGCACTGAGCCTTTTCTGATTTTGTCGCAGGTGTGGTTCTACGAGATCTTCCAGTGTTTCCCGTGGGATAGAGATCCTGGGGCCATAGAGGCCTATCCTGCTATGTTAGGCTGGGCCTGCCCGGCGAGGAGGAGGAGGACCAGCAGGGGGAAGCTCACCATCACCTACGGGGAGGTGCAGGCACATTTGGGGAGAGATAGACCGGAGGAGTTTGTTTTGTACCCCTGGGCTCGATACGAGGTTGATGAGTTCGAGGGGGCTCCTGTGGCGACGGCGCAGCGGAAGATGCTGCGGGGCCTGACCTGCGACGTCATGTACTTGGGCGAGAGGGTCTTTTGGCAGCATGGTCCAGGTATGCTTCCCTTGGCTCCGAGGGACCCGCCTTTCGGGATGTTGGATTCTCGGGATATGGATGTGCTAGAGTTTGAGAGGTATTTTGGCTGCGTGAGTGCCCATGAGTTTGTTTTGTATCGAGAGGAGTATGGGGCCTTCGTGAGGAGGAAGTTGAGGACGCCACAGGTGTTGGCGAGGGAGAGGGAGGCTGGCCCGTCAGGTCCCCCAGAGGTTCCGGTACCTGGGCCGGATTTCACATATATCCGCGGGGATTCCTCGAGGAGGAGGGTGTCTGTGCCGTCCACAGCGAGCTCCTGCGCCACTGCCGAGTGGATCCTGACATGCCGGTGAGTGTTCTTACTCTTTTCCATCTTGGCATCTTTTCTGTATTTTTTTGTTTTTATTGAGTATGACTGTATTGCTGAGCGTTTCTTTGGCTGCTTGCTTGTGCAGGTCCCGGGGAGAGCCTATGACATGCTGACCCGCCGTTATATGGCGATGAGGTCCTTCGCGAAGAAGATGGCATCGAGGCTGTCTTGCCGGTCTTCGCGACATGTGCCAGCGTACGAGCCGATGCCTTCAAGGCATTCTATGGACGTTCCTCCACCGAGAGCCGAGCCGGAGCCACAGCAGGAGGGACCTTCGCGGGGACAGCATAGCATGGATGCCGGGACGTCCTCGGGAGCTCAGAGGCCGCAGACCCTTCATCAATTCTTTCCTCTGCCGGATGCACAGGGTGAGGGTTCATCAGAGCATGCCTATTTTGACCCTTTTGTCAGATTCGACCCTTCCGAGTACCTTGAGTACCAGCCTCAGGAGGGGGCTCAGTACTCTGACGACGAGGGTGTGACTGGCGAGTTTACCGGGATGCCCGACTTCTCGCTTGAGGATGTCAGTGATGATGATGCTGAGGAGTCGGATTAGGATTCATTTACTTTCCCTCTTTCCATATCCCCTCTTTTTTTTTGTTTAGCAACAGACATTTATGGGTACCTGTAATAAAACACTTGTATTTGCATGGCAAAAGTATTTTATTTTAAGATGTAATGTCATTTTTTGTGATTCCCGGGAATTGTCCTAGGAATGGTTGCTACTATTTTTTTTTATTTGTGCATGCCACGTGAGCTGAGAGTGCATTTGTGGGTAGTGTATGCTTGCCGGAAATGGCTTTGGCCAGTGTTTGGGCAGTTTGGAGCAAGGTCCTGCTGGGGACAGTGGTTGTTGTACTGTTTGCTGGGGAAATGGGTCATGGTTGCAAAGAGGTCCGTACGGACAGACCTAGCATACAAAGAGGTCCGTATGGACCAGCTTTGCTTTTGGGGAGGAAATAAAAGTTCTTCGTATGCGACACCGTATGAGGCATCAGAGGTGGGCTTTCGAGGTAAGGTTTTGACTTTGCTCGGTTTGGTCTCTTAAGGAGTTGGTTCCTGATTGGGATTTGTTGCGGGCTGCCGCGAAGTACTGGGATGTTAGGAGGCATGTGTATTGCTTCTCCTACAACGAGGTAGTGCCCACCTTTGAGGATTTTCGGGCTTTAATTGGAGGACCGGAGGTGGAGGCCATCTCGCTTCCTTTGATTGGTGGTGCTGCTGTGAGCGTGAAGCTTGCGGGCTTTCTTCGTACTTCGTTGGGAGAAGTGCAGGGCACGATCGTTGATTCGGGTCATATTGACATTTCTGCGTTGCCGGAGCGGTTCTTGATTGATGACGAGAGTGATGTCTCTTGGGATGCATTTGCCTTGTGCGCGATAGCGACGCTTTTCATGGTCAGCTCCCTTGGGGTTTGCGATGGCGCTTTGCTAGATGTGGTTGGGCACAGCAGAGCTGGAGAGGATATTGTCCCGTTGGTGCTGGGGGAGACTCTTCATGGTATCGACCATCTGGCGACTGGGGATAGGTTCATGAGAGGGGGAAGCCCTGCCTTGCTCACCTTGTGGCTGCGAGAGAGACTTCAGTCCATGCCCGAGGCTCCGACGTCGTTTAGCGCGTGGTCATTTGCTCGACGACTTCTTGTATTGGATATGGATCAGTCCGCCTAGGAGAGATGGATGGCACGGCTTGGTACGCATCAGATCCGTTGGTGGGTTCCGCACTGGGGGATTGAGACTAGGAGGGCCTTTCAGGAAGGGGGTCATAGTTCCAGGTTTGTCTTGGTCCTCCTTCTATATTCCGTCGCTTGTTTCCCGGCAGTTTGGGATGAAGCAGGAGCCTTTGTTGGGCTGGGATGACCTTGCTACTGTGGAGATAGCTCCTCTTTGTATGGCCGCTCCAGGTGCTCTTCTGTATTTTTTGAGGGTATGGAAGTACTCTGCTTTCCCTCAGGTGGTGCTCCTTAGACGTTGGGAGAGTGTCGTATTGACGACCCAGTACCTGGCTTGGTATGAGCAGCGTGTTGGGCAGTCCCAAGTGGCTTTGGGGAGCAGGCGTGGAGCGATTCTGGGGCCCGATTGCCGTAGTAGCTATTGCCTTAGGAGTGCCGAAGCCTGGTCAGACCCTCAGGATGTGACGGGAGACACTTTGTTTGACTACGAGACGAGAGTTGACAGACTGGCGGGGAGAGGTCCCCTTTTACAGACTCGCAGGGAGGAGATCCGAGCCGAAGCACGGGCGAATGAAGCCCTGAGAGCTGTTGGATTGTTTGACTCTATGGGGAGGACCCCTAATCTCGGACTGAGAGATGCAGAGCTGGTTCGCGTGGAGCGAAAGAAGACTCGCCGGGGACGAGGAAAGAAAGGGAAGAATGGCGAGGGGACAAGCGCAGATGGCGCGGAATGACCTCCTATGTATCCATTCATTGCATTTGCAAACACATTATTTGTTAAATGTATTAAGCTGTCTTTTAGCATGTTGTGAATTTGAGAGTAGACCGTGCTTGAACTCATCAAGAAATGTTGTAACCGTTAGTGATTTGTGATTTACTTTTAAAGCTTTGTCGAGACCCAAGATCTCTTGTTCGCTTTTTGTTTCTTTTGTGCACCTTGACGGCGTCCATCTTTGGACTTTTCTGTTGCATTTGCGGGTGACGGCTGGGCCTTGATGGCAATCCCCTTTGCTTGGGCTTTGTGCTTCGCTGAGAGGTTGAATGATACCCTGACAAGTCATTTTGACGGTCATTTCCGTAGCTTCCTTGCCTCTTGTTTGTTGGCGTCGGGCTCTTGACCTCAATTTCGCAGCTTCTGCTTGAGCTTTTTTTTTTATTTTTTTTTTTTGTGAGCCCTTGCTCAAGCTCTTTTTTTTATTTTATTTTTGTGAGCCCTTGCTCGAGCTCTTTTTTTTTTTTGAAGCGCGTGAGGGCGAAGACAAGCCCCTGGCTTGGAAGTAGACATAGGTCAGTCGTTTGACGTTGAGTGACCTTCGGATGTCCTTTGATGTTGCCGCCGTTGTTTGACTTGGTCAAGGTGACGTTGGGGGCGTGCTCTTGAAAAGTGCGTAGCTTGATGGAGGTCTTGATCGACATTCAAACTTTTGACTTTTTGTGTGTTTTTAGACCGGACCAATTAAGGTTGCCTACGTTCCCCCGGACTAGAGGGCTCAGGTCTGTGTAGTTCGACACTACATGGAGTGCCAAGAGATGCACAATTGTTCTTCTTTATGCGAAGTATCTGCGAAGTTTGCTTCCGTTGACTGGATTCATGAAGGGATTGCCGTCTAGGTCTGTCAGCTTCATGGCACCTCTGGAGAAGATCTTTTGAACCACGAAAGGGCCGATCCATGTTGGCTCCCATTTTCCCAGTGGGTTGGTTCGAGTGGGAGGCTTTTCTTTGAGTACAAGGTCGCCTTCCCTGATGTCTCGGGACTTGACTTTCTTGTCGAAAGCTCTCGCCATCCTGCTTTGGTAGGCTCGGACGTGTTCCATGGCCTTTGGTCGTCGCTCGTCTAGCAGAGCCAATTCGTCATGTCGGCTTCGGAGCCATTCGACTTCGTTGACGTCATTTTCCAGCAGCACTCGGAGTGAGGGAATTTCCAATTCAATGGGAAGGACTGCTTCCATCCCGTATGTTAGGGCGAATGGGGTTTCTCCCGTGGCTGTTCTGAGTGATGTTCGGTAGCCCAAAAGTGCAAGGTGCAGCTTCTCGGGCCAATCTCGTCCTCGGGTGGTCATTTTTCGGATGATCCGTTCGAGAGTCTTGTTTGCTGCTTCTACGGCGCCATTTGTTTGTGGCCGGTAGGGAGAAGACTTGTGACGTGTGATCTTGAATTCGGCCAGCAGGCTGTCGCATTCCCCTTCAAAGTGTGAGCCGTTGTCTGATATGACCTCATTCGGGATGCCGTATCGGCAGATGATGTTTTCCTTGAGGAAATGCGCGACTTTCTTGGAGGTGAGTACCTTGTAGGACTTGGCTTCGACCCATTTGGTGAAGTAGTCGATGGCTACTAAGATGAACTCGTGACCGTTGCTGCCTGGCGGAGCGATTTTCCCGATGACGTCAATTCCCCAAGTGGCAAAAGGCCAGGGTGTAGTCATGTAGTAGAGATCGTGGGGAGGTAGATGATTGAGGTTAGAGAACCGTTGACACTTGTCGCAGCTTCGGACAAAGTGGATGCAGTCTGCCTCTATGGAGATCCAGTAGTAGCCCATCCTGAGAATGATTTGCATCAAGGCTCTGGCGTTCATGTGGGGACCGCAAGCCCCATTGTGGACTTCGTTCATGAACTTGCTTGCTTCTTCCTGGCTGATGCAGCGTAGGAGTGGTCCTTGGTAGCGTTTCTTGTACAGCAAGTCCCCAAGGATGACAAAGTGGGAGGCAAGGCGTTTTAGGGCCATGATGCTCTTGGCTTTGACTCCTTCCCTGCGTTGGCCTTCTTCATTCATGAAGGCGGATTCCCCGTTCTTGAGGTATTGGAAGATCTGGTTGTACCATGTCTCATTGATGGGCTTGGGTTCTGGTTTGATCTCGCAACAGTAGGCAGGAATTTCCTTTCGTCGGACTTTGAAGGGCTTGATTGCTTTTCCCTCAGGGATTTCCACGAGTGAAGCCAGGGTGGCTAAGGCGTCTGCAAACTGATTTCGGTCTCTCGACAAGTAGTAGAAGGTGACCTCTTCGAATTGTGTGATGAGGTCTTCCATGCAGGCATGGTACTTTTGCAAGCCTGGGTCTATGGTTTTCCATTTGTTGGAAACTTGGTTGATGATCAGGGCTGAGTCCCCATAGACCTCGAGTTTCTGGACATTCCTTTCGAGTGCGGCCTGTAGTCCGGCAGCGCAGGCTTCATATTCGGCGGCATTATTGGTTACCTCGAAATTGAGCTTTATGGGGATCGGGGTGTGCTCGTCCTTGGGATCGACCAAGAGCATACCGATGCCGTTTCCTTTTTTGTTGGCTTCTCCATCGAAGAACAGTTGCCATCGATTTTCGCCTTCGAGTGCAAAGATTCCCTCATCGGGAAATTGTGGTTCGGGGCCTCGAGCTTCGTCGATTGGGAAGTCAACCAGTTGTTCAGCCATTGCCCGTCCCTTGATTGACTTTTGGTTCACGTACTTGATGTCAAACTCTGCTAGGAAGAAAGACCATTTGGCGAGCCTCATTGACAGAGATGGTTTGTCAAAGAGGTATTTGACTGGGTCCATTTTGGAAACCAAGTGTACCGTGTGCGACTGCATGTAGTGCCGTAATTTTCCGACAACCCATACCAGAGCTGCGCAGGTTTTCTCGAGGGCTGAGTAGTTGAGTTCGCTGCCTTGAAACTTTTGACTGACGAAGTAGATGGCGTTCTCGACTCGTGACTCTTTCTTTTCTTGACAGAGCATGGCTCCAACTGCGGTGACAGTCACAGTTAGGTACAGCAACAGTGGCTTCTCCTCGTGGGGAGGACAGAGAATCGGGGGACTCACAAGGTACGCCTTTATTTCTTCAAAGGCATCTTGGCATTCTGAGTTCCATTCAACGTCGGCGTTCTTCTTCATTAGTTTGAAGATTGGCTCGCATATGGAGGTCAATTGATTGACGAAGCGGCTGATATACTGTAGGCGGCCCATGAAGCTTTTCACCTCTGTTTGAGTTTGCGGTGGTCTCATTTCGATGATGGCCTTGATCTTTTGAGGATCAACCTCGATGCCTCTCTCGGTGACCATGTATCCCAAGACCTTGCCTCGGCTGACCCCAAATGTGCATTTGGCAGGGTTTAACCTCATTGAGTGTTTTCGGAGGCGATTGAAGAACTTTCTCAGGTCTGTGAGGTGTTGTCCATCTGATCCCTTTGAGTGGATGATCATGTCATCGACGTACACTTCGATCTCTTTGTGGATCATATCGTGGAAGAGGGCGGTTGCTGCCCTTTGGTAGGTAGCCCTAGCGTTCTTTAGTCCGAACGACATTACTGTGTAGCAGTAGGTTCCCCAGGGGGTTGTGAAGGCTATGTTTTCCGAACCACAGGTTCAAGGTGGCTATTCCCAAGACTGGGCGAGACGTTGAGTCGTATGCCTTGATTGCCTGAGTTGAGGGCTTCAGATCAGTTGCTTTGATCCCTAGCAGATCCATCATTTTGGATGGAAGGACGTTCATGGATGATCCCCCATCTACCAAGACTCGAGGGAGACGGCGCTCGTCCAGTTGAACTGTTATGTAGAGAGGCTCATTGTGGTCAGCCCCAAATTTTGGGAGGTCGAGCTCCATGAAGGTGATGATGTTGCTGTAATTAACGTTGCCGATCATCTGAACCGCTTCATCAGGTGTCACCGTGATGGGAACCATGGTCTGGGCCAGGCTTTCTTCCAACTTGAGCTTGTGTGGGTAAGATGAAGTGAGTAGGGACCAGAGCGAGATGTTAGCCTGAGTACGCTTGAGCTGAGCTAAGACAGGATCTTCAGCCTTTGGGTCCAGGGTTTCGGTTTCTTTGGCGTAGGGCCCCTTTTCAGTTCGTGGCTCAGGTATGGCTGGCCTTTTGTCTGCCCGTGGAGGATTCATCGGGATTTGACCGGAACGTGTCAGTACATTCACCTCTGGCTTTACTGCTTTGCTTGTCTCTCCTATCTCTGTAATGGGAGGGCCTTGGTTGGCGTAGGGCCAGACTGCGCATTTCAATTCGTTCACCGTCATAGCTTTTGTGGAAACATCCACATTGGCTTTGAGATCTTCCCAAGACAGGGGTTGGGGTATCTGGACCTTCGGGCCGTCGGTGGCGGTGCGGAGCTCGTCCCAGCTGATCATGGCGCAGACGTTGCCATGGCCTTGGGCAGAGCTAGGCTGAGGAGATTTGCTGGAGTAGATGACGTAGTAGTCAAACTTTCCTGAGGGTTCTCCAAGGGTTCCGACTGTGGGATCGCCGGATTCATACCTCTTCTTCAGTTTTTGTTGAGAAGAGGGTTTCTTCTTTCTTCGAGGACGGCCCTCGTTCATTTCATCTTGGAATTCCATTTCCAGACAAGCACTGCAATCGCAGACGTCCCACCAGATGTGTTCGTTGTTTGGCGGTGGTACCGGGACCTCAGGAGGCTGAATGGGCAGGCTTTCCCCCGGGGGGTCTTGTGGCTTTATGTCGTAACTGCATGGCTCGTATGAGGGCAACAGATTGACCTCCGAGGGGCAATGAGAGAGGTTAGAAACTGCAGGAGCGGGCATGACTTTGGAAGCCCCAGGTAGTTGGGTGGCTAATGTCCCGAAGTGGTGCATGGCGCCTTCAATCCAGGCCTGTTGTTCACCTTGTCGTTTCTCAATAGTCATGAGGACCTGCCAAACTTCTTCCAAGGTTGGGAAATTTCTCGGGGGTAAGGTCCCATTTTCCTGGTTGTTATCCACTGACTTGGCTATGGGGAGCTGATGGACTGCCCTGGTGACTGCGGTGGGAAGGATGTTGGACCTTATGGCTTTGACACGGGGAGACGGGTTCCCGGGTACTGTCGATCACTCTCTGTTAGCTGGAGGGGGTGACGGGCAAGGTTTAGACACAGGAAGGCCTTTCGGGATAAGAGGGGGAAAGCTCACGTGACATGCGGTTTCCATTTTTTTTGTTGTTTTAATTTACTTAAAACGTGTTTTCTTAGAGTCCTAGGTAGGTTGGAAAAGATTGCTCTTCTTTTTCGCAACTATGCTAGATCCTGGGTCAGTGGAGACCATCTGTGCGGCTATAAGCCCCTCGTTTTGCACCTGTATTTCGACATCCTGGGGTGGACAGCACCGGGCGAGGGTCATATAGGGCAAGCGGTTTCCACCGGCCTAAAAGAAAAATCGAACCTAAGGACCGAGCCTGTCATGTTCGTTTTAATGCGTTAGCCATGTGAATAGTGAGCCGAGCCGGCCATTGAGTCAATATCGGGTCGAGAGTTTGGCATGACCTCTCTTTACCTTGCTTGCGCAAGGGATCTATGACGTTAGGCGTTGGCTGGGTCGTATCGTCATGGCTGACGTATTAAAGGCTTGATGACATGGTGTCATGTGAGCATGGATGTATATCCGGGATGGAACATCGTCTGGGTGTAGCTTCGGAAATCAAGATCAGGTCAAGATTTTAGCATGACCTTTCATCGCTTTGCTTGCGCAAGGGATCTTGAGTTCCGAGCTTCGACTCAGAAAATGGCCGGCATGGTATATGTATCCAGCCGTATGGACACGGACCGGGTAAAACCAACCGAGTCTGGACAGAGTGTGACTCAAGACTCAAACGTGCAGGGTTGACGCTTGGCTAGGATGGGATGTTTGGAATGATCCCGTGCGCGTCCGAGAGGCGTAGGAAGGCCAAACGAACTGCAACTGAGACCACCCCGGGTTAAGGGTTGTAGTGTGCAGTGTATCCGAGGCAGCAGTGCGCGTAGCGTGCGGTGTAATCGAGGCAGCAGTGTGAGTAGTGTGCGGTGTAACCGAGGCAGCAGTGCGCGTAGTGTGCGGTCTCTAAAATTCTTTTTCTGAGTAAAACAGAAGTTTTGCAGAATTTTAAATGTATGCACAGATGTATATTGATGCATTTTTTGTATTTTTATTTTTTTTTTGTAAAATAAAAAAGTAAAGCACATGCACACACACACAACAGTTAAAGAAAAGGGGTAAAATGAAAGTTTGACCCTCATCATCGTTTTTAAAAATCTTTTGCTTTTTGTTTAAAAAGATTTTAAAACAAAACGTCCCCAGCGGAGTCCCCAACTGAAATTACCCGGATCCGAGAGGCAGCGCGATCGCGCCCCGACATCTGGCATTTCGCGGCCTTACGGCGCTTATGTTGGAGGTGTCTCGCCGTATTTTTTGCTTTGTAGAGTCGCCACGCCGTTTTTATTAAGCCCAAAACATTGAAAAAGAGCATCAGTTTAAAAATAAGCTGTTTTTGTTGTGTGATGAGATTTTGAGTTTGGAGGTCAGATGACTCCTCGGGAAGAGAATATTAGAATCTTAGAGCTCACCCGAGTCGCCTCGTAAAAACGAGTCTTTCGGATACCCCTAACATTCTTTAACTGTTGTGTGTGCGTGTGTTTGTGCTTTTAAAAATGCATGCTGTGTCGGATGTCTACATTGTACACTGCTTTATTGAAATGTATTGAAATAGTATAGGAAGGAAGTCTTACCATTGTTGGTTCGTGTGTGTCTTCCGCAGGGGAATAGTGTTTGAGGATGGAATAGTGTTCCGGTACGGACCGGGATTGCTTCGGAAAAGGGGCCGGTTGTCTGCGGACAGAGTTTCGGCGTGCGTTGGGATCGTAGAGATCACTCGGGCAGATTTTCGGCGTGCGTTGGAATCGTTGGTTGGATTCGGGCAGAGGTTCGGCGTGCGTTGGAATCGTTGGTTGGATTCGGGCAGAGGTTCGGCGTGGTTTGGGATCGTTGGTTGGATTCGGGCAGAGGTTCGGCGTGGTTTGGGATCGCCGGTTTGACTCGGGAAGAGCCGGGACGCCTCGGGAAAGACCAGGCAAGACCTCGGAGTACCACAAGGGGCCTCAGAGTACCTCGAGAGTGCCTCGGGGCAGCGCGGGAGCATCGCGGGAGCGCTCGGGGAGGCTTCGGAGCACCGCGAGGGGGCTCGAAAGGCCTCGGAAGGATCCGAAAGGGGCCGGGATTGCCCTGAAGGGTCTTAGAGGGGAGCGTGAAGGCTGGGGGAAGAGGAGAGAAGAGGGAGGTGTGTCTAAATGAGGGAGGGGGAGCCCTCTATTTATAGTGCCAGAAAATTGCAAGAAGGTCCGTACGGACCTTCTAGGTAGTCTAAATTTTTGGTTTTCCTCGATTTGAGGGAATATGTGATGATGAAGAAGATTCAGCCATGATGATGTTCCCTTTGCAATAAGGTCCGTACGGACCATCTCAGCATGCAAAGAGGTCCGTACGGACCAACCATGTAGGGGGGTAATGATGTTCTCCGGGATTTGAGGGAATATTGTGGACTTTAAGGGGATTCAGTAATTATTAAAACAAAGAGGTCCGTACGGACCTTAGTTGCTTTTCAAATTTACGAAAATTCCCAAAAGGTCCTTTTGTCCCTTTTATCCCAGACAAGTTCCTCCCTTGGTTTGGCTGAGGGTTTTTTGAGGGTTTTGAGTGCCAGAGGTCTTCGAGACTGCGTTTGTGAGTCTGCGGTGTTTCCCATGTGCTCGGAAGAGGGTGATCCAGATTGGGGTACTTACAACAAGCCCGAAACCCTGAGCCAAATACCCTTTCTGAACCTAAACCCTGCCTTTCGTTCCCTGCAGCGAGCAGAAAGTGGTTCAGAATTCCGGGTCAGCGCCTCGCCAGAGTCACAGTTACGGCCGTATCAGACAGTTCTTCGGTTCCCTCACTTCCTTCAGCCAGACTCTCCGACATGTCAAGCTCACCGAGAAATCGTGACGGGAACGAAACCCCGCCACCGGTAACAGATATGACATTGGAAGAAGCCATCCGGGCCGGTGAGGTCCACAAAAGGCAGAAAGAAGATCAGCAGAATTTCGTATTACAACTTCTGAATGAGCGAGGTATAGCAGCTATCCCCCAGTCAGACGGTACTTTTGTTCTGATCGAGGACGACGAGCCCTCCCGATCAACTCCTCAAACCTTCAACCATGTTCCTCCCCCGCCAAATTACGAGATTCCTTCGAACCAAGGAAACAGCCGACCAAGGCTTCAGGTTGCCACCTCTCAAGGCACCCCTATCATATACGGCCAAGCCAGTACTACTCCCATCACTCAGTATAACTAGCGCACCGCTGGACCATCACAAACCGATGTCAATATCTTCCCGGGTTCAACCCGTTGCCTATACACGAACCTCAAAACACCGGGGACAAACCCCGATACTGTCCAGAAAAGGCCCCCATATATTACTGCCGCTCATATGGCAGCACCCGACACCGAGCCTCAAAGTCTACCACTGGACCCCGCCTTGTCCTGGATGGTCGAACAAATGAAAGACCTGAAAGCCAGCATAGGCAGCTCAAAACAAGAAACACTCAGATCCACAGATCCGGGAATGGTCACGCCTCTCCCTGCTAAGTTCAGAATGCCGGAAATGGACCGATTCGATGGAACCGAATGTCCGCAGACGCATGTTGACACCTACGTTCTCGGCATGAGAGCAAAAGGAGCAACCCTCTAGCAAATGGCCGATCATTTCCAGCATACTCTCAAGAGTTCTGCGCTACGATGGTTCCGAAGGGTCAAACCTGCAGATCGCCATACCTGGGACCAGATCAGCAATATCTTCCTAGAACGGTACAGATCCAACCTGGAGTGGGAAACAAGTCATGAGGACTTAATCACCACCGAGCAGAAAGCAGATTAAAGCGTCGGAGAATTCTACAAGAGGTGGAGTTGGAAACTCTCCAAGATTATGGAGCCACTCTCTAAAGACGAACAGATGCAGATCTTCAAGTCCTGCTTGAGGCCGTCCATCAGAACGCTCATCAGCCATCACTTCTTCCCAGATCTCCGAGCCATGGTCAATGCCGGCTCACAATTCGAAAAGGATCTCAAAGAAAAAAGGCTACAAGCAGTACCCGTACGCATACTGCATCAGGAGCTACATTCAATCCCGCACCGGCCCCCGGCAAAGGGATAGATACTTCTGTCAACTACATCCATCAGGGACAACAGTCGGGCAACAGAAACCCAGCCCTGCAAAGCAACAACTCCTCCACGAAGTAGCCTTCCATACACTTCGACAAGTTGGATATGCCTCTGAGTAAGATGCTAGAAGGGCTGATCAAAGAAGGCCTCCTCAAGCCTGTTGAAAACTACAAACCAAGAAATCCTGTAGTTAATGCCGACAAAAGCAAATACTGCGCCTTCCACCAGTATCATGGGCACACAACTGACAACTGCGTGGGGTTACGATATGAGATCCAGAATCTGATAGAGGAAGGAAAATTAGAGCGTCCCCGTGGACCTAATACAGTCGGAAACCCTTTTCCGAACAACAACAGTGTGAACTCCATCGAGTGGGTGCCAAAGAAGATTTCTGCAGAGCCAGTTTCTCCGCCTCTTCCAGCCAGGTCCTCATCAAACTTCCACATCAGGTACGATGTTTGTGACTGCTCCGAATGCCTTGAGTACGAGTTCCAAGACATGATCAGGGGTGATTCTCCCAGAAAGCAGAAGAAACAGTCTTCTCAGCAGAAACTGAAAGAAAGAAATAAAGCTGGAGACACCAGCGTGGGTACACTCGGAGAGCCATCCGGGAAGTTCGATTACTATGTACTCTACTCCAGCAAGTCCTCTCTCCCTTAAAGCAGCGCAGCTTCAGAACAGACAGGGGTGGGAAAGCTGAAAAATCCTGCTGACACCAAAGTTCAGGCCTCAGGACACCGGAATACCTCAAATCTTGGCAACCTTACCGCCAGCCGGAAGCCTAATCCCCCGCAGGATCAGCCAAGGTTCAATTTGCCCAACTTCAGAGCACGGGCCGGCAAAGGAAAGTCAAAGTCAACTTGGCACTCGCACTCAATCAACGTGCTGACCAAGGGCGGCCACCGCCACAAGCAGCCTCGACACAATCCCGAGGCACCACCAAAAACTTTGCCTCTCAAGAGGAAGACAGGAAATGGATGGCTCGATGACTCTCCCTCTCCGGAAAGAGATCAGATCTACGATTCCAGACTGTATGGCAGCATGCTCACCTTCTGTGACGAAGACCTACCGAAAGGGGCCTCGGGGCACAATGAAGCTTTGTACATCACTATCCGGCTCAACACCGTCTCCCTCCCTGGGGTATTGGTAGACAATGGATCAGCAGTCAACGTCCTTCCTCTCAGCATGATGCGGGCCTTACGCATCGATGAAGGCCATATGATCCCATCTGCCCGAACTATCAAAGCCTACGACAGCACGTCTCGTCCCATCTTGGGAACGGTGACTCTGGAGCTCTGGTTCGAAACCCAAATGGTGCCAGTGAAGTTCCACGTGATGGACATTCCGTCCGAATTCACAGCTCTGCTGGGACGCCCATGGCTACACCACATGAAAGCCATAGCCTCCACTCTCCATCAGTGTGTCAAGTTCATAAATCGACAAGGAGATCTCGAGGTCATCAGAGGGGACAGTTTCCTCATAGGGAATGAAGCCAAAATGCCAATCAAGCGTACTCGCAGCCAGGCACCGGGGTTACCTCATGCAAGCCAACTAAAGGACTACCGGGGCAAATCTCATCAGAATCCCTCAGAGTCCGGAGGTGCTAACTATGTCAATGTCCTCGAGCAGGAAGATCCTGAAGCAGTCAGGTTTATCAAGTTCAACTGCCGTTTTCGAAACTTGGACGCAGACTGGAAAGAAACCCTGAGCATCGCGATGATACGGACACACAAACCCTCTGTGTCCGGTCGAAGATTTGTCAGCATCCTTCGAGCAAACTCTCTGGCCACGCCAGGCGAAGAAATCTTCACGATAAAGGTCAACAAACACCGGCACACTCTTGATGAATGTATGGCAGTTGTCTGGGATGTCCTACAAGAAGAATTGCCCGCCGAGCCCCTCTTCTCAAATGAAGGGCATGACATTTTTCTAGCAGCTCCAGCTTCACAGCAGGGCGTGAGACGTCTTTACATCTGGGTTGAGCCATCAGACAACGAATCAGGACTCTCCGGAGTCAAAGACGCGGCAGATCCACAGGGAAGATCCTTACATACATATGCTCAATTTCGAGGATGGCACCAGTTCCGATGAGATCACCTACGATAAGGGCTCCAATACCATGGAAATCGTCAAACTCAACGTCCAGTACAGGTAGTTATCCAGCGAGTAGAAACAACTGGTTGACACAACAAAGAACCCTTCTGACCATGTAACTGACGACGACTTCGTCAACATCATCTTTTCCAGATATCCCGATGATACCAAGGATCTGGTCCTTATTATCAGATTCTGCAATGCCAAAGTTACCCTCGACGATTGCCTGATCATGGTAAACGAGGCCCTGGCCAAGCGAGCTCAAAGCTCATCATCACTTCCAGTTACCAGCCCCAGTGGAAATCGGCCCGTGCCGTCAGTCAAGCTTACAACCAAGAGCGATGTCAAGGTCGAAGGCATCAACGAAGGAGACAGAACTCCCTACCTTGCTACAAGTCAGATCAGCCTCGGGAATGCTTCCAGCAGCCACCCTGAGAACATCTGTGAGAGTCTTCCCCGCAAGACAGATCAAGCTTCCGAAGAAAGGAATGATCACCTCAGCATCAACATGCTCAAGTTCGATCCTGCTCCCAGCCATCACAGCCACGGATTCAGGCACCCCGCCAGCAAACTGCTAGCTCTGATAGACTTGGCTCTCCAACGAGATCACGAGACCATCAACATCTCAGAATTCAATACCCTCGTGGGTTTAATCAAACAGATATGGGCAAACTTCATGGTAACCGAGATCATAGAAGACCGCATGGAATGCCCAAGCACGACTTCCTTTATCAATATCATCCAACTGTTCCCGCCATTGGAGACTTGGATGTGATTACAGTTCTAGACACCAGTCAGACGGCACACACCTACGGAGACTGTTTAGATCTCGCAAGGAAAGCCCTCCTGGAACTAGCCGCATAAGAGAACCGCTGCTGGGACGAGAACCAAGCTCAGAAGACTCACAGGGACCAAGCCCTTAAAGCGTCGCAAGCAGCTTCAGACAGAAAGCTAGAGGCCGCTCTAGACCACCCGACCTCAAAGGTTTTGCTCACGGCAACTTCCTGGACTACCATCGCTTCTCATCAAACCCCCTCTGGCAAGGGAGGGTGGTCAACGGTCCTGACGACCTAGGAGATGGAATGGCACAGCACAAGGAATACCTAGCCAAACATCATGAGAATACAAGCGCTTATCTCCCTAAGAGAAGCAAGTCCTTTGTGAAAGTGACGACGAAGACAAGGAAACTATTCTCTTCCAAGCCCATCACGAAGTCAACAAAACTGGAATCCCAAGGGTCCTGGGAGGATGGGAGCGTATCGTTTTCGCTCTCAAGTTAAAAGGCCAACTGAAGGAAGAAGGTCTATTCAAAAAGAAAAGAAAAATGGAAATACATCTCCAGCAACTGCTCAGGGAGATTCCATAGACTACGGCCATCGTTTACAGAAACGATCAATTGGGACAGCAACCAGTTACATGGGCAGACGTCCGGGAAGCCGTATACTCACCTTTCGACATACCGCCACTCAGTTAAAGCAGAAGAGAAAGCTCTCCCTAATGGAAGTTTATCTAGACTGCCGCATACAGTTCAAGGAAGCACTGGCTATTCTCACATGGGAAGAAACGCAGGCGCTAACTCTTGACGTAGGCTCTACTGCAAGAGAGCTGATCTGGGCTAAAAGTGGAGGAAAATTAGCAAATCATGACTATCGCCTAACCCAACTTCAGAATGCCATGAGAATGCTCAGCAAGAAGGAAAGAAGTACGGTATACCGTGAAGAGATCAAAGAGACCGTTCGCGTGAACCAAGAACTCTCTAACCTCCCCCGTAGGGTCAGCAATGCACAGTCCAGTCCTGGTAACCACTGCTGCGCACTGACGTTTGAACAACTATGGCAAACCATAGACTCCCTCCCCGTAGAGGCATCTAAACCAGTATCCTGGGACAGAATCCGAAAAGCTGCCGAAGCCCCCGGGAAGACATCCACATTCAACGAATTGAGAGGACATATGGCCCTATGCTTCGAGAAATCCTCCTCTGACTATGGCTCACCTCGTGAGCGACTCTCGAAGGGACCAAGCCTGATGTCAGAGTTCTGACCCGATCGGGTCAAATCCATGTATTACCACCAAAGGCCACCAAAAAGCCAACAGAGCCAGAGCCGCAACCCGGTCTGCCCGAAGAAACTAGTTCTGCGAAGGAGGACCTGATCCTTACTCAGCTCAAGCAGACCCAGGCAAACATTTCCCTGTGGTCCCTGCTCACATCTTCATACCCTCACAAGATCAAGCTAGAGGAAAGTTTGGCCCTCACCATCGTCCCCGTGGACGCAACTCCAGATGAGGTGATTCAGATGATCGGCAACATCCACTATGGAAACATCATCACTTTCACAGATTTGGACCTGCCAAAATTTGGGGCTGATCACAATGAGCCGCTCTACATCACAGTTCAGTTGGACGAGCGTCGCCTTCCCCGTGTACTGGTAGACAGAGGTTCTGGAATGAATGTCTTGCCCGCCAAGATGATGGACCTGCTTGGCATCAAACCCACAGATTTGAAGCCTTCAGTCCACACTGTCAAGGCCTACGATTCTACTTCCCGCACAGTTCTCGGGGTTGCTACTCTAAATATTTGGTTCAGCAAGCGAATGATCCCCACTGAATTCCAAGTGTTGGACATTCCTATCACTTTCACAGCCATCCTGGGACGACCCTGGCTGCATCAAATGAACGGCGTGGCATCCACCCTTCACCAGTGTATCAAGTTCATGCAAGGCAACGAGCTAATAGTCTATGGCGACAGCGTCACCACCGAGGGGACCAGCACCAACGGCTTTCCAGTGTTAGAAATCAAGCATGATGACGATATGGCATTAACTGGATTCACCTTGGACACCTCCAAGATCCAAATATGCAGCGTGGACCTTCCACGATTTTGGGACAAAATCCCTCCCGCCATGAAGATGATGAAACTCATGAACTTCATCCCAGTCCACTGGCTCTGCAAAAGGTTACAAGGCCAACACCAAGTCATCGAAGTCAAGGACCACACTACAATCCAGGGGCTCGGTTATGTGCCGACACCAACTGATATCAGGGAAAATAAAAGGCTCGCCAGCACCAAGGCAGCAGCCCACAAAAGGGGAACCTCCAATGGCACACCCAACCTCCGACCTTATTGTTTTGACCTCGCTCATTACTTCATCAAAGGAATAGATAGCAGGGAAGTGGGGAACCGAATGAACCGAAGCCAGAAACCGAGGGAATCGACACGTGGAACCGACAAAGCCAGACCGAGGGACCGAAAGTGAAACTGATGAAGATGAGAAAGAAGCAGGAAAAGTCAGCACAAAGACTACAGAAAGGATGGGAAAGCTAGCACGGGACCTCAAACGTTTCAGAGGACTCAAAGCTAATTCGATAAGGGGAGCGCTCCTCGACATCGCAACTCTACGTGGACCAATTGCCACCACAGTTTAGCATGAGTACACATTTAAAGGGATCCCAGACATAGAAGAGCAGCTCGAGACACTCTTCATAGGAAGCAGACTGTCCGGGTCAGCCTCCGAGGACACATTTGAGATAGTAACTCCAAAGCAGAAGAAACCAGAATTCATAGAAGATGCTCTCAGTGGACCCGCTCTACAGAGTCTTTTTGAAGAAGTCATGGAGGTGCCAAACCTGATTGACCTGGGCTCCGAAAACAGCATGATCGCCATGATCGGGACAGCAGAAGCCAAGCCTCTCGACCCCTGAACCCTCACCAAGCATACAGCAATGCCACTGAAAACAGGGTAACTTTCACTGGACCAAGGGCAAGCCAAACAGAAATGGAAGACAAGCTGGGACTGCACCCACATCTCCCTAAACCCAGTCTCAAACCCTCTGAGTCAGTCATTGTCAAATTCAAGTCCTCTGAGTCGTCCGTTGGCCTCACGTCGGAAGACTATGATAATGTAGCCAACAATGTATTCCCAATGTAGCCAACAATGTATTCCCGTTTGTATCAAATGAAAAGTTCAACCTTTCGAATTATCCCCTCATTGCCACTTTAACAACTGATAAGTTAACAAACAACTTAAAAGACGTTAATAATGACTCACTTGATAAAGAAATAGACATACTAAACGAACAATACATTAAAGAAGTTCTCAAGCGTGTAGTTGACCAAGAGGACAATCGGGCCCAATCTGCCGAAGAGGTTATCACTAAAGTGAACCTGGGGTCAGTGCAAGAGCCTAAAGAGACACAAGTAGGCAGTTTCTTCGCCGGTGCAGAAAAAGAAGCCCTGATAAATCTCCTCAAAGAATATGTTGACGTGTTCGCCTGGTCATACCAAGACATGCCAGGACTCGACCCCTCAATCGTGGAGCATAGAATCCCTCTGGATCCAGAATCCAAGCCTATCAAGCAGAAATTGCGCAAGATCAAGCCAGAATGGTCCTTGCAAGTGAAAAAAAAGAAATTGAGAAGATCCTTCGCGTCGGCTTCATCAGAGTGATTGAGTACCTGACCTGGCTCTCTAACATTGTGACCGTCACCAAGGCCAATGGAAAGGTCAGATGCTGTGTGGATTTCTGAGATCCTAACAAGGCCAGCCCTAAAGAGGATTTCCCGCTGCCCAACATCGACATGCTAGTCGACACCACGGTAAATTTCAAAGTAAAATCCTTCGTGGATGGGTTTGCTGGATACAATCAGATCAAGATGTCCGAGGAAGATCAGACCAAGACTGCTTTCACCACTCCATGGGGGACATACTGTTACACGGTCATGCCGTTCGGTTTAAAGAACGCTGGGGCTACTTACCAGTGGGCTGCAACAGCCCTCTTCCATGACATGATTCACAAAGAAATCGAAGTATATGTCGTCGACATGATCATCCACTCCAGAGGATCAGACATGCAGCACATGACAAATTTGAGAAAGTTCTTCAACAGACTCAGAAAGCACTCCATGATATTGAACCCTGCAAAGTGCACCTTCGGCGTCAAGCGAGGCAAAGTACTGGGGTACATGGTTTAGAAAGAGGCATCGAAGCCGATCCCAAGAAAATCAAGGCCATCATCGACATGAAGCCACCACAGACACTGACAGAAGTGAAAAGTTTCATGGGAAGACTTTAGTACATCATCCGCTTCATAAACCAATTGACATCTCTCTGCGAGCCAATGTTCAAAGTAATGAAGAAAAATATTGACATCAAATGGGACTTCGAATGCCAGACAGCTTTTGAGAAAATCAAGACATACTTGGTAAATCCCCCAATCCTGTGCTCGCCACATGAAGATAAGCCACTCCTCCTTGAAACTACCCGGATCCGGCTCGCTCGCGGAGGCCCCGGCGTCTCGCATTCTTCGTTGCATCGCGTTCGGGGAAGTTTGCCTGAATCCGAGAGGCAGCGCGTTCGCGCCCCGGCATCTGGCTCATTCCCTCTTTACAGCGTTTAGTTGGGAGGTGTCTCGCCGTGTTTTTGCTTGTAGAGTCGCCACGCCATTTTTATTAAGCCCAAAACATTGAAAAAGGGCATCAATTTAAAAATAAACTGTTTTTTTGTGTGATGAGATTTTGAGTTCGGAGGTCAGATGACTCCTCGGAAAGAGAATATTAGAATCTTAGAGCTCACCCGAGTTGCCTCGTAAAAACGAGTCTTTCGGATACCCCTAATATTCTTTAACTGTTGTGTGCGTGTGTGTGTGTGTATGTGCTTTTAAAAAATGCATGCTGTATCGGATGTCTACATTGTACACTGCTTTATTGAAATGTATTGAAATAGTGTAGGAAGGAAAGCCTTACCAATGTTGGTTCATGTCTGTCTTCTGCTGGGGAATAGTGTTTGAGGATGGAATAGTGTTCCAGTACGGACCGGGATTGCTTTGGGATGAGTCGGTTGTCTGCGGACAGAGTTTCGGCGTGCGTTGGGATTGTAGGTTGTGTTCGGGCAGAGGTTCGGCGTGTGTTGGGATCGCAGGGATCACTCGGGCAGAGTTTTAGCGTGCGTTGGGATCGCAGCAATCACTCGGGCAGAGTTTCGGCGTGCGTTCAAGTTGCCGGTTTGACTTGGAAAGAGCCGAGACGCCTTGGGAAAGACCAGGCAAGGCCTCGGAGTACCACGAGGGGCCTCAGAGTACCTCGAGAGTGCCTCGGAGCAGCGCGGGAGCATCGCGGGAGCGCTCGGAGAGGCTTCGGAGCACCACAAGGGAGCTCGGAAGGCCTCAGAAGGATTCGAAAGGGGCCGGGATTGCCCCGAAGGGTCTTAGAGGGGTGCCTGAAGGCTGGGGGGAGAGGAGAGAAGAGGGAGATATGTGAAATGAGGGAGGGGGAACCCTCTATTTATAGTGCCAGATTAGGAGCAAGAAGGTCCATACGGACCTTCTAGGTAATCCAATTTTTTGGTTTTCCTCGATTTGAGGGAATAATGTGGACTTTAAGAGGATTCTGAAATGATGATGTCTGGTTGCAATAAGGTCCGTACGGACCAACCTTGCATGCAGAAAGGTGCGTACGGACCAACCATGTAGGGGGGTAATGATCACTTCTGGGATTTGAGGGAATAAGTTGGACTTTAAGGGGATTTAGTAATCATTGAAACAAAGAGGTTCGTACGGACCTTATTTACTTTTCTAATTTCTGAATAATTCCAAAAAGGTCCTTTTGTCCCTTTTTATCCCAGAAAGATTCCTTCCTTGGTTTGGCTGAGTGTTTTTGGGGGTTTTGAGTGTCAAAGGTCTTCGAGACTGCGTTTGTGAGTCTGCGGTGTTTCCCATGTGCTCGGAAGAGGGTGATCCAGATTGGGGTACTTACAGAAGCCCCTCGACGACGTCACTTACGGAGGAAGTGGGGTCGTCGATAAGATAAGGGTCCTAATCTGGATCGCGTGCTGGGAGAGGAAGTGACCGTGTAGGTCAGTGTGTGAGGACATGGCGGTGTCCTGTTATGTGACCGTTTAGGTCAGTTGGTTGGACCCTGTGATAGGATTCCTACGTATCCCTAGCGGGAATCAAGCCTGATCGTAGTTCGTGTGTGGGGTGAGTGTTGTTGTGCACGAGGACGGGAAATGTCCTCTGACTGAAACTCTGTGCGTGGACGTGGTGGTGTCCTGTGAGTGACCGTATAGGTCGGTGGTAAGGACGTGGTGGCATCCTGGGTGACCGTATAGGTTGGTGGTAAGGACGTGGTGGCATCCTGGGTGACCGCATAGGTCGATGGTGAGGACGTGGTGGCATCCTGGGTGACCGCATAGGTCGATGGTGAGGACGTGGTGGCATCCTGGGTGACTACATAGGTCGATGGCTGGACCCTGTGATAGGATTCCTACGTATCCCTAGCGGGAATCAAGCCTGATCATAGTTCAAAGGTCGTGAAATTGTGCGTGTATGCGGGCGTGGTGGTGCCCTGAAGTGTCATGTGACCACCGAGGTCGACTGTGAGGACGTGGTGGCATCCTGGGGTGACCGCATAGGTCGATGGCTGGACCCTGTGATAGGATTCCTACGTATCCCTAGCGGGAATCAAGCCTGATCGTAGTTCAGAGGTCGTGAAATTGTGAGTGTATGCGGGCGTGGTGGTGCCCTGAAGTGTCGTGTGACCGCCGAGGTCAACTGTGAGGACGTGGTGGCATCCTGGGGTGACCGCATAGGTCGATGGCTGGACCCTGTGATAGGATTCCTACGTATCCCTAGCGGGAATCAAGCCTGATCGTAGTTCAGAGGTCGTGAAATTGTGAGTGTATGCGGGCTTGGTGGTGCCCTGAAGTGTCGTGTGACCGCCGAGGTCAACTGTGAGGACGTGGTGGCATCCTGGGGTGACCGCATAGGTCTGTGATAAGGACGTGGTGGCGTCCTGTGTGACCGCATAGGTCGGTGGTAAGGACGTGGTGGCGTCTTGGGTGTGCAATCTTACTAGAAGGTGGGTAATCTTACGAGAAGATGGGTAATCTTACGAGAAGATGGGTAATCTTACAAGAAGATGGTTTGTGATGTGACCAACTGTGAATGTGGTGCCCAAATTTATTTTTTTATTTGTGTCATTTGGATTCACTTGGGTTTGAAAACATCCGGTTTAATTTGAAAAAACGGAGTCGCCACGCCATTTTGATTTCCTCAAAACTTTGAAAAAAAGGAATTAGGGTTCGGAGGTTAAGTTACCCCTTGGGAAGAACGGATTGTCGTTCACCCAAGGTGCCTTGCCGAAGCAAGTCTCCCAAGATTCCATTTTTCGTGCTTGCTTGCGTGCTTTCTTGTGTGCATGTGTTGAAAAGAGGGGGGGATGTTCCAAGTTGTCTTCCGGACGTATAAACCATTTAGTTGGTTATCGCTCGGGATTCCTTGGATTTTATGTGTTCGGGACTTTGATCCCGTCCTCATCTTGGACTTGTGATCATCGTTATTTGACCTTGGGTCTTGCGTGATCAAGAGAAGGACTCTTTTTTATGATCCAAGAGTGAGGTCCTTTAGAAAGGAATGACCTTAGCCCATGAATCCTACACCTTGAGACGATTGAGCTTGTGTAGGGACTACTATGCTCGTCTCAAGTGATAATCGGAGATATAGGGTTCAAGGCTCATTCATTTCCAAAGGGATTATGCATCTTTAATGGAAGAAACGATGTAAAGATAGGATCTTTACACCGGTCCGCTCCAACAGATGCATCAAGTACCAATGGGGACATGGGGAATGCATGTTTAGGATAAAAATGACATTTTTTTTATGAAAAGATGACATTTTGGGTGCAAAGGATGCTATTTGTTTGCAAAGGATGCTTTTGATGTAAAGAAATGATTTTTAATGCAAAGGATGCATCTTTATGTGGAAAAATAGCATTTTATATGCAAAAGATGCATAAAGATGTCATTTTGAAAGCAAAGGATGCTACTTTGATGTAAAGAAATGATTTTTTAATGCAAAGGATGCATTTTTATGTATGAAAATGGGTTTTAGGTGCAAAGGATGTAATTTTAATGTAAAGGAATCATTTTTAAGTGCAAAGGATGCAACTTTTATGTAAAAAAGAGATTTTTAGGTGCAAAGGATGCACCTTTAATGCAAAGACTACATTTTTATGAGCAAAAGATGCTATTTTGATGCAAAGGATGCAAAGGGAGGGGAATATGATTTACATGTTCAAAGATATGATGTTTAACAATAATATACCAAGTCCCAAGCAAATATATAATAATATGTAAAGCAAGGAGCAAATATATCACATATATACAAGTATAATGCAAGATAAAGGGGATGAGAGGTTACCAATGGTGTTGACCTCTTTCTCTTTAGAGTTCGCCTAGGGAAGGGACCAACTTTTGGAGGCTTCAAGGAGGAGGGAGGTGGCTCTTGGCACTCTCAGCTCTCTGTATTTTCGTAATGATGTTTTGGTAGAGTTTTTGTGCTGAAAATTGTCTTACAAAATGGGTAGAGGAGGCCTCTATTTATAGGCAGTTTGGTGACAGCCAATGAAGCCGTGTGGCTTGGAACCCTGGCCTAATGCAGCCGTGCGGCATTATCCCCAATGACTCAGGATCTTTCTAGAATCATGCAAGGTGGCCTTCTAGAAGGGTTTTTATATAAAAGGAAAACGTGGTTTTTTAATTCCAAGTAATTCCTTCATCCCTCGGAAGGTTCAGAACAGTTCCCGAATTGCTCCTGAACTTTAGGAAAGTCCGGGGAATTGCCGGAAAACTTAACCGGAAGGCATGAACCAGATTTGGGTACTTACAGAAGTCCCTCGGCAACGTCACTTGCAGTGCGAGTGGGGTTGTCGATAGAAAAGGATCCGATCTGGCGAATGCCGAGACGGATTGGGTGACCAAAGTGGTCGAGTGGCTGAACCTTTGGCAGGCTACCTACGTATCCCAAGTGGGAATCAAGCCATAATCGTAGTTCGGAATCCACTGGGGAAAGGGGGTGTCATATGTGACGAATTGGCTGAACCTAAAGTCGGCTACCTACGTATCCCAGAGGAATCAAGCTAGGCCATAGTTCAAGAAAGATCCACTGAGGAATGGCGAAGAAAAAATGGTTTCTTGCTGGGGAAATAGAAGGGAAAGTGACCTAGGAGGTCAAGTGACTGATCCTACTGGGGATATGCTAGAAGTGACCGATGTGGTCGGATATCTAGACCTCTATGAGGGGCTACTTCACCACTGAGGAGTGATGTAGGAACAAGGTGACCAAAGTGGTCGGATGGCTGGACCTTTTATGAAAGGCTACCTACGTATCCCGGAGTAATCAAGCCTTGATCATAGTTCAAGCATCGCTAGATAGTTAGGAACAATGTCTAGGATCCTTGAGGTTTTTGACGATTCATGGAGGAGTCACCTGATTGACAATTAATGGAGGTTGTCACCTGATTGACAATTAATGGAGGTTGTCACCTGAGAATACTAAAGCTTACGTAGAGCCGTCAATTTGGGTCGAGCCCGTCGGGCCGGCCCGCCCCGCAATGTAAATAGGGTGGGTTGGGTATTAAAATTCTTAACCCAAATAAAAGTGGGTCATTTTGGGCTGGCCCAAACGGGTGCGGGCCAAACGGGTTTGGGGCGGGGCGGGGCGGGCCAACCCAACTTTTTTTTTCCAGCTCCAGCTCGTCAAAAAACGACGACGTTTAAACTAATTACTAATTATTTTATTTTTCCGTTGCCCCACGCCACGGCCATTCCTATTCCATTCTAGGGTTTTCACTTTCAGTTTCACTTTTCAATTTCATTTCACATTTCGCTCAGTTTCACTCTTTTCAGATCCAGTTCAAATCGCACGCACTCCCTCGCCGTCGCCCTTCCTCGCCGACGCCGTTGCCCTCGCTCTCGCCGTCAAGTTTTCCAGCGCACACTCTTCAATTTACAGAGTAAGTTTTTTTTTGAAATGGCATTTCAAAAAAAAATATTTTCATCCTCTTATTTATCACCCTTTCCAAATAAGACACTCTTAAATTTGTATCCCATTAGTTAAATTTGATTTCTGGACTTGGTGGATTGAACTTTGAATTTCGTTTTCTACTCATTTTATTGTACCGATTAATGTTTTGATGATTCGATCTACTGCAATGAAACTTTATAGGAACTTTTGATATTGTTAGGGTTATGATCATATGTGTTTTTAGACACTGGAGTAAGTTTCAAAAATCCTTTGGCTCGTATGTGTCTTCGCCTTGCTATAATTTTGTCTTCGTGTGTTTTGTTTTATCGTAAATGGCATCTAGCTCGGTTAATGAAATTGAGGACGTGGAAATTACTGAAGCTAGTGAGCAGCCTAAACCTAAGGTTATGTCGGGTAAAACAGGTAAAGAATATTCTGATGTGTGGAATTATTTTGACAAACACAATAACCACCCAGATGGAATTTCAAGAGCTGTATGTAGAGGGTGTAAACAAGTGTATAAGTGTGGTGGGAAACAATATGGGACTTCACAATGTAAACGTCATCTTCAAAAATGTCCCAAGTTGAAGTATCATGATATAGGTCAAATGATTATCGATCATGAGGGGAATGTTAAAACCAGAAAACTTGACCAAAAGATTGCACGCGACCTATTAGCACAGGCAATAATTAAGCATGATTTGCCATTTTCTTTTGTTGAGTATGATGGGGTTCGAAGTTTTGTGACGTATTTGAATCCTGAATTTAATTGCATCTCTAGAAATACTGTTGTTTCAGACATTAATGCAATATACTTGAGAGAAAAAGCAAAACTTAAGAAAGCTTTAGAAGATACTCCCAATAGAATTTGTTTAACTTCTGATTTGTGGACAGCATGCAGTAGCGAAGGTTACATTTGCTTGACTGCTCATTATGTTGATGTTGATTGGAAACTGAATAGTAAGATTCTTAATTTTGATCATATGCCACCTCCACATTCGGGAGTCGAAATAGCAAAAACATTGCTTGAGTATTTAAAGGAGTGGGGAATTGAGAAAAAGGTTTTTTCTTTGACATTAGATAATGCATCTAGCAATGACAATATGCAAGACAACTTGAAAGAGCAACTTGGTTTTCTGGATAATAGCCTCTTCTGTGATGGTGATTTTTTTCATATTCGTTGTTGTGCTCACATATTAAATTTGATTGTTCAAGAAGGTTTGAAAGGGGATCAATAATGATTTCACCACTAGCTTTCCACAACCACAGTCTTCTTTTGTCACATCTTCACAAATGGAAAAGGATGGAGGATTACGTAAAACTAGGGGCAAGCGAATATTTGATGTAAGTATCAAATTTATCTATTTTTCTATCATTTTTCAGTTTTTCTAATATATATATATAATCATTTCATATTCATTTAAGTATTTAAGTATTTTACTATTTGTAGGAATGTTTGGAATATGAGAGTGTAACTGTTTCTACGACGGGAAAGTCA
The DNA here is from genome assembly GCA_022495995.1 of Adenophora triphylla var. japonica. NCBI lineage: Eukaryota > Viridiplantae > Streptophyta > Magnoliopsida > Asterales > Campanulaceae > Adenophora > Adenophora triphylla. Next base: position 164,156 of record JAFEMH010003265.1, on the reverse strand, counting down.
CAATTGGATCTTTTTTGAAGTAGCTAAAGCTTGAGATTGCATTTTATGAATATTTGGATGTCTTAAAGCATTGCAAATGTCAGAAGTACCGTTACCCTATTTTTGCGCGTATGACATGTGATGTTTTAGCTATCCCTATTACTCTCGTTGCATCGGAGTCATCATTTTTCATTGGTGGCCGTATCCTCACCAAGTATAGAAGTTGCATACTTCCTCGAAATGTGCAATCTCTTATTTGTGCTCGAAATTGGTTATATGGCTTTGGTAAAATTTCTTATCTTCGTTTTTATTTAATGATAATTTAGATATGTTGTTTTATTATTTTTTACTTGACAATTATTTTTGTATTTTTATTTGAATGTAGGGGAAGTCAATGAAGATGAAGACATTTTAAAAGCATCTTTATCAAGTGAAGGGTCCAATGTTGTTGAAATTGTTGATTAATGAAGAATAAAAGGTACTTTAATCCATTCAACCTTCCTTCTTCTCTATTAAGTTTGTACCAGCTACTTTTCTCCCTTCTTTTTGGTACAAAACTATCAGTTCTTCCCTTAGGTTCCGAGTCTCTGCTAGTTTAGCTCCAACCAGTAACCACCCTTGGCCCTTGGGGAATAGATGTTAGCTATTCGTGTTTCTTCAGTATAAACCTTTTAGAAATACTCCAGTTGGCATATCGTGCATGGATTACTAATACTAGTTTCTTTTGGTATAAGCCTTCTAGAAGTGAGTCGTGTCGTCTGTACTTAATAGAACACTTAATTATTGTATTAATCTCTGATTGATGCACTTATATGTATTACATTTGTGCTCCTTCTGTGTATTAGCGAACTGTTCCTTTCGGTTAAGCAAAATTGCTCAAGTTGCTATATAGTCTTATAAACACAAACTTATGCAGGCTTGGCTTACTCATCATTATTTATTTTATATTCTTAGGAATTGCTTTTGGATTTTGGTACTGGAAGTCTGGAAGTGCTATTGCCTGTTGCTGTTGCTGACTTGCAGTGTTGATTGATGTTGCTGTTGTGTTGATGTTGCTGTTGCCTTTTGCCTTAAGGTTGCCTGTTATGTTACAGAGCATGAATTGAAGCTGTGAAGGTTGCCTGTTACACTACAGAGCATGAAGCTTTTGCCTTGCCTTGCCTGTTGGAGCTTTTGCCTTGCCTTGCCTTGCCTGTTGGCTGTTGTTGTTGCCAGTTAATATTTTATAACATTGCTATTTTATATGTTTGAGTTAAAGATATTCTATGATCATTTAATAACTCTTGTTTACGAATTGTGTATATGTGTTTTTTTTTTAGTAGCGTGGGTGTGTGTGAAATAAATATGTAGAAAATTCTTTTTATTTAAGCTGGCCCGTATTGGCCCGCTGGCCCACCAACCCAAGGTGGGTTGGGTTGGGTTGTATATTTTCAGCCCGCCAGAATTTTGCCCCGCCCCGCCCCGCCCCGTTTAGTGGCGGCCCGTGGTGGGTTGGGCCCGCCCCGCCCCGCCAGCCCGTATTGACGGCTCTAAGCTTACGTCACTATCGAGGAGATAGAGGTAGCTAAAGTTTGGAGAACTTGAGCGTACTTCTCAATCTGTGACAGAGGTAGCTAAAGTTTGGAGAACTTGAGCGTACTTCTCAATCTGTGATAGAGGTAGCTAAAGTTTGGAGAACTTGAGCGTACTTCTCAATCTGTGATAGAGGTAGCTAAAGTTTGGAGAACTTGAGTGTACTTCTCAATCTGTGATAGAGGTAGCTAAAGTTTGGAGAACTTGAGCATACTTCTCAATCTGTGATAGAGGTAGCTAAAGTTTTGAGAACTTGAGCGTACTTCTCAATCTGTGATAGAGGTAGCTAAAGTTTGGAGAACTTGAGCGTACTTCTCAATATGTGATAGAGGTAGCTTAAGTTTTGGGAACTTGAGCGTACTTCACTATCTGTGATAGAGGTAGCTAAAGTTTGGAGAACTTGAGCGTACTTCTCAATCTGTGATAGAGGTAGCTAAAGTTAGGAAAACTTGAGCGTACTTCTCAATCTGTGATAGAGGTAGCTTAAGTTTGGAGAACTTGAGCGTACTTCTCAATCTGTGATAGAGGTAGCTAAAGTTTAGAGAACTTGAGCGTACTTCGCTATCTGTGATAGAGGTAGCTAAAGTTTGAACTTTGACAATTCGGAGGTTGTCACCTAGCGTTATTCCGTTATAACGGAAGTAACGGAGGCAACTGGGGAGAGAAATTGATTCTTCTAGGAGATAACGGATATACTTGGGATCACAGCGTTACTCTAGTTAAGAAATAACGGGAGTTGTATGCCCAAGTGAAAAGTCCAGGGGGTAAAGATGTAATTTCTACTCAGAGAAAAAGAAGCCACCCGGCATGAGACAGGGGCAAAAGAGCCCGCACGGCCAGAAGTTTATTTTCATCAGATTATTTAAAATCGGATTTGAACGGGCATTGGACACCATTGCCGCCCTCTTGCTGCCGAGGAATAGAGAGAGAGGAGAGAAAGAATTTTCGAAAATCCTTCCATCCCTTTGCTTCTACTGATTTAGATGGATCCGGAAGGGAATCCGATGCCAAGGTAAGCACGGAGGAACATCTCCGAGGCCGCTCGAAGGAGGAGGAGAGAGCTTGTCCGAACGGAGAGGAAGTGTGACTTCAATACGCCTCCATCGGAGATTTATCCCGGCAAAAGGGAGCACAAGTCGACGAAACCTCAATCGGTTGGGGTAAGCATCCTTGATTTGCTCGATTCTATCGATTTTGATTGAATTTTGATTGATTCTAGGGTTTGACCCGAGTTTTAGGAATTTCTCGAATTTTCCTAGGATTTTTTATGATGATTTTGGAATCTTGATGATTAACCTATGAGGCTAAGAAGATAAACGATCATGCATGTACAATTTATTTGAAAAATAATGAGAATGACCCATTTTTTTTTTCGAAAATAAAGTAAGAAAAAATAATGTCTAAAATATGACGGAGTCCTTGCATGTGCTAGAACTAGGTCAATTCTTGATCATGGATGAGAAAACGGGATTTTGGACGATGAAAAGGATTCATGCATGCCATTTTTTTTAAAAAAAATTAATGCTTATGTGCAAAGAATGTTGAAAATTGTGATTCTATGCTTAGGAGAGCAATGTGCTTGACATGACGTGTTTCAAGTGATGAAAAACACGTTATCCATGCAAAGGATGCTAGAAATTTTTTTTACGAATGCTTTTCTTTTGAAAATATGTGCACTTTTGAATATATGCATGCTTTTGAAATGAGATGAAGGACTGACACATTTTTTGTTGTGTTCTCCTACAGGAGAACAAATCTAGGGGACCTTCTGAGATTGCTGTGAGACTATGGGAGAGGATGCCCGACTTTGAGAAGGATGGGGTGAACCCCAAGCAGCTAGTGAGGGCTACCGGCCTTGATTTGTTCGTTGAGGCTATTGACTGAGGCATTCACATAACCTCCAAGAGCAAGGGCTTGATCCAGGCCCTATCGGAGTTCTGGTGGGACACCACCCACAACTTTCACCTTAGCTGGGGGGAGCTTACAGTGACGCCTGCAGACTTTACTGCTATTACAGGCTTACAGTTTACCGGGAGGCCTGTGACCTGGAGAGACCATATCACGGCAGAGGAGTTTAGAGCTTTGGTTGGGTTTGACCTCCAACCTAAGGGGCTGGGGATGGAGACGAGGAATGTTGAGGTGGCAGTCCTGAACTGCATACAGGGATTTGCCGCCAATGAGGTGACTGCCCACCAGCTTGCGAGAGCCTTTCTGTGGTTGATGCTGTCAGTCACCATCTTTGCCAACTCTGGGACTTTGGCTATGCTGTGCCTTCTGGACTCCTTGGAAGATGTGGATGGGATTGGGACGGTCTCTTGGGGCGAGGCCGAATTGGCGGAGCTTTACTTCTCGCTGGATTTGTATAGCCGGAATAAGGCTGCTTCGATGGATTGCTTCTCCTTTGCTCTTGAGGTATTCTCACCTTCTTTTCTTTCTCTTTTACTTTTGTGTCTTGAGACCTTTATAAGAGAAATGACCCTTTTATGTTTTGAACATGCAGGTCTGGTTTTGTGAGGTGATCAGGTTCTTTCCGTGGAACCAGCAGAGTGATTCTACCATCTTCCCTGCTATGATTCGTTGGAGGGGAGATGCTAGGGACAAGTTCACCGGGAAGACTCGGATCACCTTTGATTACAAGATGGTGAGACCAATTATCAATAGGGATGGGCATGATGGAGTGGACTTCTACCCTTGGGGGAGGTACCCGGAGGTTCTGCTAGGGGATGCCGTGGAGGCGACGAGGCAGAGGAGTTGGTTGATGGGGCTTACTTGCGATATCATTTATCTGGGGGACTGTAAGTACCCAAATCCGGATCGTCCAAATCCGTCAGAAAGTTAACCGAAATCCGTTAACTGGCTCGCTCCAGGTTAACCGGAACTCGTTAAACTCCCCGTTGCTGTGCCAACGAGACGTCCCGGATCGCCCGTGCATCCCGACGTCGAACCGTACTTAACACGTGTCATCTCACATAAAAGTATGGCTTTCCCTGAAAAACGCATTTTCCGGCACTTTCCGGGGGCATTTCGGACATTTTCCGGACTGTTATTTTAAAAAACGGACAAAACCGGGACCGGGGAACGAACTCCCACATGGCTGGTGACTCAGAGGGCACGTGGCAGCCATGCCACCTCCCTCTAGTCACTCTTCAATCACAAATCAAGGCCAAAAGACCAAAATACCCCTGATTTGCAAGCCAAGTCCGGCCGGACTCCCTGTGCACATTTTCTGAAATTGCCAGCAAGTCCTTCAAATTCTCAAAATACCACAAAACCCCCTGGATTCAGGCAAAGTCCGTCCGGACTCCTACTGCATTTTTCACCTATAAATAGAAATGGCTGTCAAAGCCAAAAAGAGAGAATTTTTACACCAAAAAATCACCACACCCCTCGGCCCAAACTGATTTCACCCCTTCCGAGCTTCCGTTCTGTCTCGATTCGCGTGAAACCTTCATATTTTGATCAAATACGCCCCTTACTACTTCGAAACAACCTTTCGAACCACTTTCCGTGTCCCGTACACACCTTCCGAGCCAAAGGAGTCGACCCTAGCCATAGGTATAACTCCCTCTCTCTAAATCTTTCGTTCCGTCTCGGTTTACGCGCCAGTCGCTACAACCGTTTCGAACATCGTTATTGAAATTTAGACGCCTCCATCTAACGGGGTCCGATACGTTTTAGCCCCTCGATCCTCTTCTCTTTTCGTAAGAGAAGTAATCACGGGTTAAAACGGCGTTCCGACCCCGTTCCGTTTACTTTTATGTCATTTACCAATTCCGGATCGATCGATCCGTTGATCGTTATTTAATTTTTGTCATTTACAAATCCGAGCCATTTGGCCTCGTTGATCGTCATTTACAAATCCGAGCCGATTGGCCTCGTTGATCGTCATTTACGATTCCGGATCGTTTGATTCCGTTGACACTGCTTTAAATACTGTCATTTACAAGTCCGACCCGTTTGGATCGTGATAGTATTTACTTTTCAAAGTCCGAGTCGCAACCCGATTCGTTGATCGCATATCATTTAATACGCATTTTTCCCGTAAAAATCGTTAACAATGTAATGCCCGGTTCAAAACCGGAGTTCGTCCGTCGAACTCTCTTTCAAAACACGCGACATGACGTTTGGCCTCCAAACGCTCATCTTCAAACTAAAAGCCGCCATTTGACACTCAAAATCATTTAATACGCATTTTTCCCGTAAAAATCGTTAACAATGACGCGCCCGGTTCAAAAAACCGAAGTTCGACCTTCGAACTCCTTTTCAACTCAAAATCGACGTTTGCCACGCAAACGCTCCTTTTCAACTCAAAATCGACGTTTGCCACGCAAACGCTCATTTCCGTCTCAAAATCGACGTTTGCCACGCAAACGCTCATTTCAAACTAAAAACCGACGTTTGTCATTCAAACGCTCGTCTTTTCAAACAAAGTCACCTAATCAACGTTTGACATACAAACCAAGATTAAGATTGTCATTCAAGCCCCCATTTCAAAACACACACGCACACACACGCGATTTCGAGAAAGGTAGAAAGACTCGTCATGCGAGGCATTTCGGGCGATCTCGTAATACTCTACCCGAAACGTAACATGACCTCCGAACCTAACAATCTCTGGTACTAAAAGCTTTTTACTCGTTTTTGCTGCCAATAAAAATGATCCCCATTTTCAAAGCTTTTTCCTAAGTTTTTGCTACCAATAAAAACAACACCATTTTCAATAGCCGTTTCTCAACGTTTGGGCTCAAAATACAAAACCGCGTGGCGACTCCTCATTTTTTTCTTCCCATGAAGCGAGGTCTCAGACACCAACCCTCCGCGAAAGACAACCGCGTTTCGCGCCCCGCGCGAAATCCCGGTAATTTCGTAGACCGCTTTCCAGCAAAGCATGGCCATGTCCCCTCCCTTGGATGCCATTACTCCCATGATCCTCCGGCTGATGGATCTGCAGCCTGTGGACTGGTCGGCGGATGACATTGCTAGGTCGGGCGGTGTGGCGGTGAGGAGTATTTTGATCTCGGCTACCCCGTATGCCACCTTTGTGGAGCAAACGGTTGAGGACACCACGAAGCTAGTGAAGCCGGCCGTCACTGTGGGTATGGGGAAGCCGAGCCTACTGACCCACCGATGCCTCCTGCTCACCTTTCCTATGTGGTCAACGGGGTACCGAGGAGGTTCAGGATTCCTGTCCCCGACACGAGGGAGCCCCAGTATACTCTGCCGCCTGACAGCACTGTGAGTACACTTTAGGATCTTTTCCCTTTTTCAGATTCATTTGTTTTTTTACAATTCCGAGATTTTTCTGAGATTTTCTTCTCTTTTCTCAGGTTCCAGCTCGTACTTATGACGGCTTGGTCAGGCAGAACAGGGGCTAGAAGGATGTGTGCCGGTCCCTTGTGAAGAAACTGGCTTGTGCTTCAAAGGCTGCAGTGAACGTGCAGGAGCCCGTGCGCAAAAGGAGGCACGTAGGGAGCACGACATCCACCTTATCGACCTCAGAGTACTCTTCTAGTGCCCTGCCTCGGGGACAGGGACCTAACACCGGCATCCTGGGGCAGCTAGCCGAGTACGAGCATGTGAATGTCCATCTTTCTGATGTGAGTGACAGTGAGGATGTGATGAGAGACCCTAGCTTCTACGAGCTGAGTAGTGACGACGAGGGGTCGGAGGCCTAGGAGGTCTTTAGGGTCAATCTGGGAAGGAAACAAACAATGAACAATTTTATGCACATTTTTTTTTGCTTTATTTGGGCGCCGATGGGGCGATACAATGTATTACTGTTTTATTTACTTTCCTAATTTATGCTTTATGAATTTGCATATTGCTTGAGCCCCGGGGCTGCTTTTTTGCTTGGAATTGAGGCTGAAACTGAGCCAAAATGATTTGTGATGACACATAACTGCATGGTTGGTGTTTGGATATGTTTTTGTACAGGTTTTTGTTGGAAAAGTGGGGTGAAAACTCCCTTTGGGCAGCAACTTGGGTTGCTGCAGATTTTTTCTGCAGAGAGCAAATGAAGCCGTGCGGTCTGGACCTGAGGGCAAATGAAGCCGTGCGGCTAACAGTTCTGTCTGGACTGTTTTTTTTTTCGAAATAAAACCAAGGCTTGGCCATTTCATTTCATTTTACCCTAGACTTGTCCCAACTGATCCCAGAGCATATTTTTGACCTAAAGACATCAACTTTGATCATCTTGCAATGGAGAAACCCGTCAGATTGCAAAAGGGGAAAAGAGACCATTTTCTGTCCGGTCTTCAATCTTGGGTGAGATATAACTTTCAATCTCACAAGGGGCTATTCGATACTACCTTCAAGATCAAATCTTTATGGCATTTGAAGGATCTCCTGCCCGATTTGGACCTTTTGAGGGCAGCAACAAAGTTTTGGGACGTCCGTAGACACATTTACTGCTTTTCTTACAATGAGATTGTCCCAACCTATGAAGACTTCCGAGCCTTGATTGGGGGTCCAGAAATTGAAGCTATATCGATTCCTCTGATCGAAGATGTGCCGGTGGCGGCAAAGTTGGCATCTTTTCTGCACATATCTCTGGGAGAGGCTGAGGGGATGATGATAGCTCCGGACAGGATTGACCTTTCTGATATCCCGGGCAGGTTTGGGTCTCCGGATATGGCTACGACCACGGTGGCTATGGATGCCTTTATCCTCTGCGTATTCTCGTCTCTGTTCACTGCTGAGTCCGTGGGGATTTGTCATGGTGGCCTCTTGGACATGGTTAGGGATTGCAGGGCTGGGAAAGATATTATCCCACTGGTTTTGGGTGAGACCCTTCATGGTATTGATAGGATGGCTAGGGGAGACCATCTCATGAGGTCTGGGAGTCCGGCTGTGTTGACTTTATGGCTGCAGGAGAAGCTCGGGGCTTTGCCAGGATCTTTGCCGACTCAGTGCCCTTGGGTGATTTCTCAGAGGGGTTCGCCTAGGCAGCAGGACCAGGGTGACTGGGAGCTGATGATGGCTAGGTTGTCCACTTCGGATATTCGCTGGTGGGTACCTCACTGGAGGTTGCAGACCAGGAGGACATTTCAGGAGTCCTATGTGGTGAGGGTTCCATGGTTTTGTTGGTCATCCTTCTACGTACCCTGCTTGGTATCCAGGCAGTTCGGGGCCTTACAGGAGCCGTTGGGCGATTGGGAAGACATCCGTACCATGGAGGTGGTGCCTTTAGACATGAGGGATCCAGCCAGCTTCTCATTCTTCTCGAGGGCTTGGACATATACTGTTTTTCCACCCTGGGCCATTCTCAAGAGCAGGAAGAGTACCATCTTGACTACGGCCTACTAGGATTGGTATGAGAGGGAGATGGGAGCGACTCAGGTCATATTGGGAGAGAGACGTCAGGCCTTATTGGGAGCTGAGTGCTACTCGAGTAGGACTCTGAGGGAGACTGAAGCTAAGGCGAGTCGCCATAACCAGTCGGGTGACCTTATCAGAGATATGGAGGCACGATACAAAAGACTATCTGAAGTCGCTCCCTTGACTGAGGCTCAGAGGGAGGAAGTGCGGACTCGTGCCCGTATTGAGAGGGCACTTATTGACACAGGTTTGATGGAGGCTCCAGTGAGGATACCTGAGGTCGGGGTGAGGGAGACCGACATCATAGAGAAGAAGAGAAAGAACACTCGACGAGGTCGAGGTAAAGGGAAGAAGACCAAAGAAGACTCAGTGAATGACAACTGATATATCTTTTCATAGGATTCCCTTATTGCCATTTGCAAACACAATAGTTTATTAGGCATTTTATTGTATCTTAGATCTTTGTAGCAGGTTAGCAGAGTCAAGAGTAGACCGTGCTTGAACTCATCAAGAAGTTTTTAACTTGTATTTAACAAAGATATGATATTAGAAATTAATCAAGACACATTTCATGGAAATTTCAGATGTCTTATTGATTGCTTAGGACCCGTTTTATGAAAACTTGATTGCCCTTTATTATTTATTGTTTAGACCGAACCATATATGGCTGCCTACGTTCCCCTTTTACAAGAAAGACTAAGGGATTAGGTCTTTTGGCCCCTTTTTTTTTTTTTTCTGTGCAGCCCTGTTTTTTGCCTAGGCCACCCATTTTTTGGGTTTTTAGCCTAGCTGGGCATTACTCTTTTTGCACTAAGATTTTTCTCTTTTTTTTATGTGCAACCCTGTTTTTTGCCTAGACCGCCCTTTTTGGGTTTTTCAGCCTAGCTGGGTATTACTCTTTTTGCACTAAGATTTTTTTTCTCTTTTTTTTATTATATATTTTTTTTTCTCTTTTTTTCAGACATAGTACCTTCGGAGCTTATCGCCGTTGACTGGGTGGACAAAGGGATTGCCATCCAGGTCTGCAAGCTTCATGGCTCCTCCCGATAGTATCTTCTGTACCACATACGGGCCGATCCAAACGGGTTCCCATTTTCCTGTGGGGTTGTCTGCGGTAGGGGTTTTACTTTCAGAACCAAGTCACCTTCTTTGATGCCCTGGCCTTGACCTTTTTGTCAAATGCTCTGGCCATTCGCCTCTGGTAGGCTCGGGTGTGTTCCATGGCCTTAAGTCTTCTTTCATCGAGCAGGGCCAACTCGTCATGTTGGCTACGTAGCCATTCTACTTCGTTGACACTGTTTTCCAGGAGGACCCTTAATGACGGGATTTCCAACTCCACTGGTAACACTGCTTCCATCCCGTAGGTTAGGGCAAAGGGAGTTTCTCCCATAGCTCTCCTGACAGATGTTCTGTAGCCCCAGAGTGCTAGGTGCAACTTTTCAGGCCAATCACGACCACGGGTGGCCATTTTCCGAATGATCCGCTCGAGCGTCTTATTAGTAGCTTCCACGGATCCGTTAGTCTGAGGTCTGTATGGGGATGACTTGTGGCGAGTGATTCTGAATTCTGACAGCAATCTATCGCAGTCCCCTTCAAAGTACGACCCATTATCAGAAATGATCTCATTGAGCACCCCATATCTACACATTATATTTTTTTTGATGAATTGGGCCACTTTTCTGGAAGTGAGGACTTTGTAGGACTTGGCCTCTACCCACTTGGTGAAGTAGTCGACTGCTACTAACATGAATTCATGCCCATTGATTCCTGTCGGGGCTATCTTCCCTATCACGTCAATACCCCAAGTTGCGAACGGCCAAGGAGTCGTCATGCAGTACAGGTCATGAGGCGGGAGATGGTTGAGGTTGGCAAACCGTTGGCATTTGTCGCACGCTCGGACATGCTGGACACAGTCTGTCTCCATGGAGATCCAGTAGTAACCCATTCTGAGGATCACTTGCATCAAGGCTCTAGCATTCATATGAGGACTGCAGGGACCGTTGTGGACTTTGGTCGTCAACTCTCTGGCCCTTTCTTGGGTGATACACAGGAGGAGTGGTCCCTGGTACCTCTTCTTGTACAGGTCGCCTCCTAAAATGACATAATGGGAGGCCAACCTTTTCAGGGCTTGCAAGCTCTTGGCTTTGACATCTTCTTTTGGTCTACCTTCTTCATCTCTGAAAGCTGACTCTCCATCTTTGAGGAACTGGTAAATTTGATTGTACCACGGTTCCTTGATAGGATCGGATCCCAAGTCTACTTCACAACAGAAAGCTTGGGCTTCTCTTCTACCCACTCTGAAGGGTTTTATTGCCTTTCCCTCGGGGATCTCTACCAGTGAGGCTAGAGTAGCTAGTGCATCTGCGAATCTGTTCTTTTCCCTTGGCAGGTAATGGAAGGTCACTTCTCTGAACTGCTCAGTCAACTCCTCCATATAGGCATGATATCGCTGAAGATTAGGATCCACAGTCTTCCACTTATTGGAGACCTGGTTGATGATCAGGGCTGAGTCTCCATAAACTTCGAGCTCCTTGACATTCCTCTTTAAGGCAGCTTTTAAACCAGCGATGCATGCTTCATACTCTGCAACATTGTTCATGGCGGAAAGTTCAACTTGATGGCAATTGGCGTGTGCTCATCTTTAGGGTCGACCAGTAGCATCCCTATGCCATTTCCTCTCTTGTTAGCAGCCCCGTCAAAGAAAATCTGCCATCGACTTTCAGGCTCGACTACAAAGATCCCTTCATCTGGGAATTGGGGTTCAGGCCCACGGTCCTCATTACTAGGGAAATTTGCCAGATGGTCTGACAATGCTTCCCTTGATGGCCTTTCTCGTCACATAGTTGATGTCATACTCAGCCAAGAAGAAGGACCACTTTGCTAGACGCATCGAGAGGGAAGGCTTATCAAAGATATACTTGATAGGGTCCATTTTCGAGACCAAGTTCACAGGGTGGGCTTGCATGTAGTGCTTCAGCTTACTGACTACCTAGACCAGTCCTGCACAAGTCTTTTCACTTGCTGAGTAATTGAGCTCACTTCCTTGCAGCTTTCGGCTGACAAAGTAAATGGCATTTTCTACCCGAGAGTCTTTCTTCTCCTGAGCAAGCATAGCCCCAACTGCCGTATCAGTGACAATGAGATAGAGCAGAAGAGGTTTTTGTCTATGTGGGGGGCATAGCACCGGAGGATGTACTAAGTACGCCTTGATTTGGTCAAAGGCATCCTGGCATTCCTCGGTCCATTCCGTGTCTACATAGGCTCGCACATAGTGGTCAACTGGTTGACGAAGCGGCTGATATACTGCAGTTTGCCCATAAAGCTTTTGACTTCTGTCTGGGTTCGAGGTGGCCTCATGTCCATAATGGCTTTGATATTTCGGGGGTCAACTTTGATACCTCGCTCCGTGACCATATACCCGAGCACTTTTCCCCTTGTCACTCCAAAGGTGCATTTAGCAGGGTTTAGTCTCATGGAATGTTGTCTCAGCCTCTCAAAGAACTTTCACAGGTCAATAAAATGTTGTCCGTCTTCGCCTTTGGAGTGGATTATCATGTCGTCAACGTAGACCTCAATCTCCTTGTGGATCATGTCATGAAAAAGCGAGGCCGCTGCCCTTTGATAAGTAGCCCCGACATTCTTAAGCCCAAATGGCATCACTATATAGCAGTATGTTCTCCACGGTGTGGTGAATGCTGTCTTTTCTTGGTCCTCCTCGGCCATCTTGATTTGGTTGTAGCATGCAAAGCCATCAACGAAGGATTTTACTTCGTAGTTGGCAGTAGAGTCCACCAGAATGTCTATATTTGGCAAGGGGTAATCGTCTTTGGGGCTGACTTTGTTCAGATCCCGGAAATCTACCCGGCAGAGCACCTTCCCATTGGCCTTGGTTACGGTCACAAGGTTGGACAACCATGTCGGGTATTCGATGACTCTGATGAATCCTACCCGCAGTAGCTTCTCAATCTCTTCTTTGACCTGTAGAGACCATTCTGGCTTGATCTTCCTCAGTTTCTGCTTTACTGGCTTAGCATCTGGTGCTAGAGGGATTCTGTGCTCTACTATCGAACTGTCTAGCCCCGGCATATCCTTGTATGACCATGCAAAGACGTTCATGTATTCTCTAAGCAGATTAACCAGTCTGTCCCGTTCAACCCCATGGAAGAAGTTTCCAATCTGTATCTCTTTAGGTTCCTCGACAGTACCCAAGTTAACACTTGTCAAAACCTCCTCGGCAGCTTGGGCCCGGTTTTCCTCTTTGTCTGTAACCTGCTTAAATATTTCTTGGATGTATTGTTCATTTAGTGTGTTTGCATCTTGTTCAAATGATTCATTATTAACTGTTGTTAAGTTTTGAGTTAATTTATCATTTGTTAAGTTGGCAATAAGGGGATACTCAGAAAGATCTGTCATTTCATTCAAAGCAAGAGGAAAGATGACATTGATTACATATTCATAATCCTCAGGCGTGAGGCCTTCGGATTACTCGGAGGACTGGAATTCAACGATTCCTGACTCAACTGACTCTTGACCCTACTAACTCTAGACCCTACACTACTTATTGACTCGAAGTGTTTGACGCGGGTTGGACTGGGGTTTACTCTTTCCTGCTTTTGCCACAGGGAGTAGCGCCTTGTCGGCATTCTTCGTAAAGTTAGAAACTTCAAACTGATCGAAAACTTGCCGGAAATCATTGGTAGGCCGGTACCTTGGAAAGATGGTGAGGGGAGCTAAAGTAGCCTGATGCAATCTTTCAGCGAGCTCGTCTGTGACAACCGAACTCATTGACTGGAGGGTCTGGCTCATCTTGTCAATACACTGCTGATAAGTCATTTTCTCCTTACTGATCTTTGATATCACAACTTTGTCAGTATAGCCAATGGGAGGGTTGGCCTGGATAATGCTGATGAAGTCTTTTTCAGGAGAGACTTTGATCCTTCCTTGATTGGCCACGTATTATATAGGCTTTCTGTATTCTGCTTCTAAATCTGCTAGCTTCTCATTGAACTTCACGATGGCAACAAATTTAGAACTCTCTGCCTCAAGAGGGTCACTGACAACAGGGGTATCAGGTTGGACTGTGTTTTGAATGACGGGTTCCTTGGTAGGCTCCTTGGCATAACTGACGTAATAGTCGAACTTGCCTGAATTCTCCCCTAAAGTTCCCATGCTCTTGTCCCCAGCTTCGTACCTTTCCTTTAATTTCTGTTGCGTGGACTTCCTCTTCTTCTTCTTTCTCAAAGGAGCATCCTCATTAATCCATTCTGATACTCATCCTCCAAACAGCCATCACAATCACATATATCATACCAGATGTGGGGCCTGGGTTGAACTGGGATGGCCTCTCCGACTACTTGGTCATTACCATTGTTGATTACCACGTTGACCATTTTGACACTGGAAAGCTGAGACTTGAAGATTTTAATGGTTGATTTGAGACCTCTGTGCTGACAAACTGTTGTACTGGTGTTCTCACCCACTTCTTTCTCGCTGCGGGAAAGGGATAGGAGAGGTTTAGACTCGGGGTAGGTGTTTAGGCTGAAGGCTCAAGCAATATGCAAATTAAGAATCTTCCGGTTTACTTAAAACGGTGTCTTTTATTATTTTCTATTTGGTTGGAAAAGGGGTTCTGCCCTTCTTTTTTCGCAACTACTCTAGATCCTGGATCAGTGGGCTCCGTCACTACGTCTATAAGCCCCTCGTATTCCACCTGTATTTCGACCTCCCAGGTGGATGCCCGGCGAGGGTCCTATAGGGCACGCGGATCCCACCGACCGAGAGAGAAGAACGCTCCTAACGGGTCTAGCGGGTCATAGGAACTTTTAACGCACGAGCGATGCAAATTATAGTCAAGGCAATACGGAAAGTCTCGTCTTTCAAATTACCGTAATTTCGGCAGAGTTTTGCTTGCGCGAATGACGTTTTGACTTTTCGGCAATGTCCGAGAAGATAATAGGAATGGGTCGGGCGGTAAAAGCCGGATGACACAGTGTCACATTGAACATCGCTGCATACGCTGTGCGTGAGTCAAAGTTGAAGTCAATGCCGGGTCAAGATCTTGCCAATTTTTCCTTGTCGGAATTTCGGCAGAGCTTCGCTTGCGCGAAAGATCTTAGGATTTTTGGCACGCACTCGATCTCGACTCTTATGCATCCCGTGCGAGTCAAGGTCAAAGTCAATGCCGGAGTCAAGATCTTGCCAATTTTTCCTTGTCAGAATTTCGGCAGAGCTCCGCTTGCGCGAAAGATCTTGACTTCCGTTATGGACTAAGGTTTGACCTTTACAGGGATATGCAACTGGGCTATATGACACGGACTAGACCAAAAACCAACCAAAAGTCACGGTTTTTTGAAACGTGTGACACGGACTGTGCATTGGTCGACACTGGCTGCCATGGGGAGTTTGGGGTGATTCCGTGCGTGCCCGGGAGCATCGTAAGGCTGTCTGTGACTGCAACTGAACAACCACCCCGGGTTAAAGGGACGTGCGTGCAAAGTGTACAGGATATATAAGGTGCGCGTAGTGTACGGTCTCCTTAAAAATGTTCCTTTTTGAGTTAAAACAGAGATTTTCAGAAATGTGTTTTAAAAGGAATGATTTTTCGGGACGGGGGAAAAATGCAATAGATAAGGCACGTAAATTTTCTAGAGCCTGGTCAGCTTTGGAACTGAATAGCCCCAAGCTGCCTAAGCTGCCAGATTAGCCTCAAATTTCTCCTGGTGGAATTGCCAATGTGGCCGCCCGGCTGGAATCCGAGGCGGATTAAGCCGTGCGGCTGCATGGATCAATTTTCCAGGTTCCAATCCTTTGCAGTTCAGGTTGCTTCCCCAAACATTTTAGGCACCTTTCAGCTTCAGAAGGCTTCCTGTTCAGTTTCCAGAGTATGCACAATTCCCAAGATGCAATATGCAATGCAATGCAAAGAAAGAAAGCAATCACGATAAATGGAATCTGCGACGGGAGGCTAACCCGCTCAAAGGAAAAAGCTTTCTTCTTTTTTTTTATATATTTCTTTTCGAAAAAGGATACCAGTACGTGGGATTGTTAGACCACCATTTATCCCAAGCCTCGGGTTAGGAAGCGATACAGGAAGGTTAGTGGTTTCCACCTATATACCGGGTATCGTTTTATTTTGAAAATGAAAGCTTTCTCCTTTGGTTTGTCCCCAGCGGAGTCGCCAAACTGTGAATGTGGTGCCCAAATTTATTTTTTTATTTATGTCATTTGGATTCACTTGAGTTTGAAAACATCCGGTTTAATTTGAAAAAACGGAGTCGCCACGCCATTTTGATTTCCTCAAACTTTGAAAAAAAGGAATTAGGGTTCGGAGGTTAAGTTACCCCTTGGGAAGAACGGATCGTCGTTCACTCAAGGTGCCTTGCCGAAGCAAGTATCCCAAGATTCCATTTTTCGTGCTTGCTTGCGTGCTTTCTTGTGCATGTGTTGAAAAGAGGGGGGATGTTCCAAGTTGTCTTTCGGACGTATAAACCATTTAGTTGGTTATCGCTCGGGATTCCTTGGATTTTATGTGTTCGGGACTTTGATCCCGTCCTCATCTTGGACTTGTGATCATCGCTATTTGACCTTGGGTCTTGCGTGATCAAGAGAAGGACTCTTTTTTATGGTCCAAGAGTGAGGTCCTTTAGAAAGGAATGACCTTAGCCCATCAATCCTACACCTTGAGACGATTGAGCTTGTGTAGGGACTACTATGTAATCGGAGATATAGGGTTCAAGGCTCATTCATTTCCAAAGGGATTATGGCATCTTTAATGGAAGAAACGATGTAAAGATAGGATCTTTACACCGGTCCGCTCCAAGAGATACATCAAGTACCAATGGGGACATGGGGAATGCATGTTTAGGATAAAAATGACATTTTTTTATGAAAAGATGACATTTTGGGTGCAAAGGATGCTATTTGTTTGCAAAGGATGCTTTTGATGTAAAGAAATGATTTTTAATGCAAAGGATGCATCTTTATGTGCAAAAATAGCATTTTATATGCAAAGGATGCATAAAGATGTCATTTTGAAAGCAAAGGATGCTACTTTGATGCAAAGAAATGATTTTTTTTAATGCAAATGATGCATTTTTATGTATGAAAATGGGTTTTAGGTGCAAAGGATGCAATTTTAATGTAAAGGAATCATTTTTAAGTGCAAAGGATTTAACTTTTATATAAAAAAGAGATTTTTAGGTGCAAAGGATGCACCTTTAATGCAAAGACTACATTTTTATGAGCAAAAGATGCTATTTTGATGCAAAGGATGCAAAGGGAGGGGGATATGATTTACATGTTCAAAGATATGATCTTTAATAACAATATACCAAGTCCCAAGCAAATATATAGTAATATGTAAAGCAAGGAGCAAATATATCACATATATACAAGTATAATGCAAGATAAAGGGAATGAGAGGTTACCAATGGTGGTGACCTCTTTCTCTTTGAAGTTCGCCTAGGGAAGGGACCAACTTTTGGAGGCTTCAAGGAGGAGGGAGGTGGCTCTTGGCACTCTCAGCTCTCTGTATTTTCGTAATGATGTTTTGGTAGAGTTTTTGTCCTGAAAATTGTCTTACAAAATGGGTAGAGGAGGCCTCTATTTATAGGCAGTCTGGTGACAGCCAATGAAGCCGTGCGGCTTGGAACCCTGGCCTAATGCAGCCGTGCGGCATTATCCCCAATGACTCAGCATTTTTCTAGAATCATGCAAGGTGGCCTTCTAGAAGGGTTTTTATATAAAAGGAAAACATGGTTTTTTAATTCCAAGTAATTCCTTCATCCCTCAGAAGGTTCGGAACAGTTCCCGAATTGCTCCTGAACTTTAGGAAAGTTCGGGGAATTGCCAGAAAACTTAACCGAAAGGCATGAGCCAGATTTGGGTACTTACACCACCGAGGTCGACTGTGAGGACGTGGTGGCGTCCTGAGATGTGGTGACCGCCGAGGTCGATTGTGAGGACATGGTGGTGTCCTGAGATGGAAATTTTTACAATTTTCCGAATCGGGTGGTTTAAAGCCTTCCGGGCTGGAGATAGTGATGTGGGAGGTTTATACGGTCTTCCGAACCGAGTGGTTTAAAGCCTTCCGGGCTGGAGATAGTGATGTGGGAGGTTTATACGGTCTTCCGGACCGAGTGGTTTAAAGCCTTCCAGGCTGGAGGTATGTCATGTATGAGGACTTGATTCGTCTTCTGACTGCGGTTGTGTCATGCGTGAGGACTTGATTCATCTTCTGGCTACATGAGGACTTGATTCATCCTCTGGCTGCAGTTTGCGGAGGCATGGCTGCCTTGAGCTTAGACTGTGAGAGGTGTGAACGTCTCACATTTTGTCCGTTGGGGAAAAGGTTGGACTTACGATGACTGCCGGTGTTTATCCGTTGGGGATCATTGTGGCCTTGTAGGGGCTTTTTCTGTTGAGAAGGTGACTTCGGGCTTACTTTGATGGCCGGTGCTTGAGTTGCCGTTTAGTGGGCGAAGTCCGGGCTTATGACGACAGCCGGTGCTGGGGATATGCGGTCTTGTACGGGTTTGCAAGAATTCCCTTTTGACTTGCTGGGGAAGGAGCTCGGGCTTACTTTGATGGCCGGTGCTTGCGTTGCCGTTGAGCATTTTGGAGGCATTTTGTGCCTTGAGATTTGTACTTGGAGGTGCGGGCTCCTTCTTGCGCTTGTTTCACCGTTTAGAGGGAGAGGTCCGGGCTTACGATGACGGCCGGTGCTTGCATTGCCGTTGAGTGGGCGAAATCCGGGCTTACGATGACGGCCGGTGCTTGCGTTGCCGTTGAGCATTTTGGAGGCGTTTTGTGCCTTGAGATTTGTACTTGGAGGTGCGGGATCCTTCTTGCGCTTGTTTCACCGTTTAGTGGGCGAGGTCTGGGCTTATTTTGACGGCCGGTGGTTGCGTTGCCGTTGAGTGGGCGAAGTCCGGGCTTACGATGACGGCCGATGGTTGAGTTGCCATTTAGTGGGCGAAATCCGGACTTACACTGACGGCCGGTGGTTGAGTTGCCGTTGAGTGGGCGAAATCCGGGCTTACACTGACGGCCGGTGCTTGCGTTGCCGTTGAGTGGGCAAAATCCGGGCTTACACTGACGTCCGGTGCTTGCGTTGCCGTTGAGTGGGCGAAATCCGGGCTTACTTTGATGACCGGTGATTGCGTCGCCATTGAGCGTTTTGGAGGTGTTTTGTGCCTTGAGATTTGTACTTGGAGGTGCGGGCTCCTTCTTGCGCTTGTTTCACCGTTTAGTGGGCGAGGTCCGAGCTTATTTTGACGGCCGGTGATTGCGTTGCCGTTGAGTGGGCGAAGTCCGGGCTTACGATGACGGTCGGTGGTTGAGTTGCCGTTTAGTGGGCGAAATCCGGACTTACACTGACGGCCGGTGCTGGTTTTGATGGGTTAAGGACCAAACTGCATTGAATCTGCTGAAATAGGCCTTTGGACAGCCAGGGGCAAATATTATAAGGGCAAAAAAGTAATTTGGTCCCGGGTTGCAAGAAGGTCCGTACGGACCAACCTGGGATGTAAAGAGGTCCGTACGGACCAATGGTGATTGTTACAGTTCCCAGATTTTGACCATCTTCAAAACCGAGGCCACCCTTCATTTCCTTCTTCCAGTTCGTGCACCAGAGAGAGAGAGAAGGAGAAAAACTCCATTGTTGTCCAAATTTCTCCATTTTCTTAGCTTGAATTGCTTGCAATGGCGGAAGGATCAAGGAGGGGACGTCGTCAACGGAGCCAAGAGGTGATCGAACAAAGGATGGAGCTTCAAAGGAATTGGGTCTCCTTCGTGCCTTCTTCGAAGAACCCGGATGTGTTGTATCCGAATCCGGAGGTGCATAATCGGTGAGTTAGGAACACCGGGGAGGTAAGAAATCAATTTCATCTTGATTCCTTGCTTGAATTTTTGAATGCTAGAACTAGGTTTTAGTTTTTCGCATATTTGGGGCTTTTGTTATTTGCCATGCTTTTTGTGAAACTCGTGATGAATTGTTGAAATTGAGCATGTAAAAATTGTGGGCATGTGAATTTTGTGCAAAAATGTGTAGATTAGCTCTTATTTGAAAAATAAAGTGCCTCTCTTTGAAAATGCATGCTTTGGTATTTTGTACCTTATGCTATTTTCGTGTGTACATTGTGAGAAAATTGCCATGTAGGGACAAATTTTGTGAAAAATGTGACATGTGCCGTGTTTTGTGACGGGTTTTGTCTGAAAGTATGTGCCGTGTAGGGACGGACTTTTCTTTTGAAAATGTGTTATGCAGTGTGTGCCGTATTTTTGGTGACGGACTTTGTGGGAAAAATATGTGCAATATGTGCCGTGTTTTGTGACGGGTTAATTTTGAAAATGTGTCGTGTAGGGCTTAATCCCTCTGTTGAGAAAATTTGTACAGTGTGTGCCGTGTTTTGTGACGGACTGCATGGGAAAAATTATGTGTAATGCATGTCGTGTTTTGTGACGGGTTACATGTGAAAAGTATGTGTAATGTGTGCCATGTTTTGTGACGGACTCTTTTTTTTATGCTTTGGTATTAAGTACTGTGACTGACGTACCTTTGCTGTGTTTACCTGCAGGATGAGGGGCTTTTGGCTGGGAAAGCCAAAAAGATGAAGTCCCGAGGGTCGCTCGAGGCTGTGGTGGAGCTGTGGCAGCAGTTGCCGGACATCTCTATGGGGGGCAGGCCGAGCCCTAAGAGGTTGGTGTATGCTTCTGGCTTGGGCGTGTTCGTGGAGAACTTGGCCGGGATTTCTGATACGAGGAAGAACGAGAGTATCTTCCTGGGTTTGTCTGAGTATTGGTGGGATACCACCCACACCTTCCATCTGAGCTGGGGCGAGGTGACGGTGACGCCCACCGATTTTGCTGCTATCACCGGGCTTTCCTTCAAAGGAGGGCCAGTGCGGTGGAGGGATAGGATATCCGAGGATGTGCTGGCTGAGCTGCTGGGCTTTGCGCCTCTTCCTCGCAGGGGCCTAGGCATGCTGTACAGTGATGTGGAGATTTAGATTACGGCCAGTATTGGGGCCTATTGTCGTGGTGCCGGCCTGGTGACGGCGGATCAGCTGGCGCGCTCCTTCCTGTGGTTTGCCCTTTCCGAGACTTTGTTCTCGAACCACGCAAACACGGTTCCTTTTGCTCTGCTGGAGAGCTTGATTGATTTGAAGAGAGTCTGTGATATAGCTTGGGGCGAGGCGGGCCTGGGCGAGCTTTACTTCTCCTTGGACCGGTTTAGCCTAGGTGTGGCCAGTTCTTTGGCCTGCTTTGATTTTGCTTTGGAGGTATGAGTTTATTGCTGTTTTTGATTTAGCAACTTATCATTTCTCCGCCTTCTTTTGCACTGAGCCTTTTCTTCTTTTGTCGCAGGTGTGGTTTTACGAGATCTTCCGGTGCTTCCCGTGGGATCGAGATCCTAGGGCCATAGCGGCCTATCCTGCTATGTTGGGCTGGGCCCCTCCGGCGAGGAGGAGGAGGACCAGTAGGGTAAAGCTCACCATTACCTACGGGGAGGTGCAGGCGCATCTGGGGAGAAATAGCCCGGCGGAGTTCACTCTGTACCCTTGGGCTTGGTATGAGGCTGACGATTTCGAGGGTGCTCCCGTGGTGACAGCGCAGAGGAAGATGCTGCAGGGCCTGACCTGCGATGTCATGTACTTGGGAGAGAGGGTCTTCTGGAAGCATGGCCCGGGTATGCTTCACTTGGCTTCGAGGGAACCGCCTTTTGGGCTGATGGATTCCCGAGATATGGATGTGCAGGAGTTTGAGAGGTATTTGGGCGGCGCGAGTGCCGATGAGTTTGTTTTGTATCGAGAGGAGTATGGGGCCTTCGTGAGGAGGAAGTTGAGGACGCCACAGGTGTTGGCGAGGGAGAGGGCGGCTGGCCCGCCAGGTCCCCCAGAGGTTCCGGTGCCTGGGCCAGATTTTACATATGTTCGCGGGGATTCCTCGAGGCGGAGGGTGTCAGTACCCGTCCCTGAGCAGGCTCCAGCTGCCTACCGGGTTGACCCTGATATGCCGGTGAGTGTGCTTACTCTTTTCCATCTTGGCATCTTTTCTGTATTTTTTTTTGTATGCCTGTATCTCCTTGGCTGAGTGTTTCTTTTGGTTGTTTGCTTGTGCAGGTCCCGGGGAGAGCCTATGACATGCTGACCCGCTGTTATGTGGCGATGCGATCTTTTGCGAAGAAGTTGGCAGGGAAGTTGTCTTGCCGTTCCTCGTGGCGTGTGCCGGCGTACGAGCCGATGCCTTCGAGGCATTCTGTGGATATTCCTCCACCGAAGGCTGAGCCAGAGCCGCAGCAGGAGGGACCTTCGCGGGGGCGGCATAGCATGGATGCCGGGACGTCCTCGGGAGCTCAGAGGTCGCAGACCCTTTATCAGTTCTTTCCTCCGCCGGATGCACATGGTGAGGGTTCGTCAGAGCCTGCCTACTTCGATCCTTTTCTCGGGTTCGACCCTTCCGAGTATCTTGAGTACCTACCCCAGGAGGGGGTTCAATATTCCGACGACGAGGGTGTGACTGGCGAGTTTACCGGGATGCCCGACTTCTCGCTTGAGGATGTTGGTGATGATGATGAGGAGTCAGATTAGAGCTCATTTGCTTTCCCTCTTTCCATATCTTCTCCCCCTTTTTTGTTTAGCAACAGACATTGTGTGTACCTGTAATAAAACATTTGCATTTGCATCGCAAAGTATTCTATTTTAAGATGTAATGCCATATTTTGTGATTCCCGGGAATTGTCCTAGAAATTGTTGCTATTTTTTTTTACTTGTGCATGCCACGTGAGCTGGGAGTGCGTTTGTGGGCTGTGTATGCTTGCCGGGAATGGCTTTGGCCAGTGTTTGGGCAGTTTGGAGCAAGGTTCTGCTGGGAACAGTGGTTGTTGGCCTGTTTGCTGGAAATTGGGGCCATGATGCAACAAGGTCCGTACGGACCAGCCTGGGATGCAAAGAGGTCCGTACGGATCACCTTTGCTTTTGGGAAGGGATAAAGGCTTTCTGGATGTCTGGACTTTCCCCATTCCCCATTTGCAGCCATTTCGAGCTTTCTTCCCCATTTTCTCTAGGAACCTCCATTTTTGCCATGGATTCTTCGTACGTTCCACGAATTTTGCCAAGGCTTTCGCAGGAGAGGCAAGCAGACTTCCTTGAGCGGCTGAAAATGTGGATGCGATGTCGTATGAGGCATCAGAGGCGGGCTTTTGAGGTAAGGTTTCGACTTTGCTCAATTTGGTCCCTTAAGGAGTTGGTTCCTGATTGGGAGTTGTTGCGGGCTGCCGCGAAGTTTTGGGATGTTAGGAGGCATGTGTATTGCTTCTCCAACAATGAGGTAGTGCCCACCTTTGAGGATTTTCGGGCTTTGATTGGAGGACCGGAGGTGGAGTCCATCTCACTTCCTTTGATTGGCGGTGCCGCCGTGAGTGTGAAGCTTGCGGGCTTTCTTCAGATTTCGTTGGGAGAAGTGTAGGGCATGATCCTTGATTCGGGTCATATGGACATTTCTGCGCTGCCGGAGCGGTTTATGATTGATGATGAGAGTGATGTCTCGTGGGATGCGTTTGCCTTGTCCGTGATAGCGACGCTTTTCATGGTCAGCTCCCTTGGGGTTTGCAATGGCGCTTTGCTAGATGTGGTTGGGCACCGCAGAGCTGGAGAGGATATTGTCCCGTTGGTCTTTGGGGAGACTCTTCATGGTATTGACCGTCGCGGCGGGGATCGGTTCATGAGAGGGGAAGCCCGCTTTGCTCACCTTGTCCAGGCTGCGAGAGAGACTTCGAGGCCATGACCGAGGCTCAGACGTCGTTTAGCTCGTGGTCATTTGCTCGGCGACCTCTTGTGTTGGATATGGATCGGTCTGCACAGGAGAGATGGATGGCACGGCTTGGTACGCATCGAGATCCGTTGGTGGGTTCCTTGGCTGGGGATTGAGACTAGGAGGGCCTTTCGGGAAGGGTCCTATGTTGTCGAGTTCCGGGTTTGTCTTGGTCCTCCTTCTACATTCCGTCGCTTGTTTCCGGCGGTTTGGGATGAAGCAGAGCCTTTGTTGGGCAGGATGACCTTGCTCTGCGGAGATAGCTCCTCTTTGTATGGCGGCTCCAGGTGCTCTTTTGTATTTTACGAGGGTATGGAAGTATCCCGCTTTCCCTCCTGTGGTGCTCCTTAGACGTCGGGAGAGTGTCGTATTGTGACCCGATACCTGGCACAGTATGAGCAACGTGTTGGGCGATCCCAAGTGGCTTTGGAGAAGCGAGGCGTGGAGCGATTACAGGGCCCGGTTGCCGTAGTAGCTATTGCCTTAGGAGTGCCAAAGCACAGTCGACCCTCGGGATGTGACGGGAGACACTTTGTTTGACTACGAGACTAGAGTTGACCGACTGACGGAGAGAGGTCCTCTTTTGCAGACTCGCAGGGAGGAGATCCGAGCCGAAGCACGGGCGAATGAAGCCCTGAGAGCTGCTGGATTGTTTGACTCTACGGGGAGGACCCCTAATCTCGGACTGAGAGACGCAGAGTTGGCTCGCGTGGAGCGAAAGAAGACTCGCCGGGGACGAGGGAAGAAAGGGAAGAATGGCGAGGGGACGAATGACCTCCTAGGTATCCATTCATTGCATTTGTAAACACATTATTTGTTAAATGTATTAAGCTGTCTTTTAGCATGTTGTGAACTTGAGAGTAGACCGTGCTTGAACTCATCAAGAAATGTTGTAATCGTTAGTGATTTGTGATTTACTTTTAAAGCTTTGTCGAGACGCAAGATCTCTTGTTCGCTTTTGTGTCTTTTGTGAACCTTGGCGGCGTCCATCCTTGGACTTTTACATTGCATTTGCGGGTGAAGCGGCACAGGCCCTGAAGGCAATCCCCTTTGCTCGGGCTTTGTGTTTGGCTGAGAGGTCGGGTGATTTCCTGACAAGTTGTTTTGACGGTCTTTTCCGTGGCTTCCTTGCCTTTTGTTTGTAGGCGTCGGGCTTTTGACCTCATTTTTTTGTAGCTTCCTGCTTGAGCTTCTTTTTTTTATTTTTTTTTGTGAGCCCTTGCTCGAGCTCTTTTTTTTTTCGAAGCGCGTGAGGGCGAAGGCGAGCCCCTGGCTTGGAAGCAGACATGGGTCAATCGTTTGATGCTGAGTGACCTTTTGATCTCCTTTGATGTTGCCGCCGTTTTTTGACTTGGTCAAGGTGATGGTGGGGGCATGCTCTTGGAAAGTGTATAGTTTGATGGAGGTCTTGATTGACATTCAAACTTTTGACTTTTTTGTGTGTTTTTAGACCGGACCAATTAAGGTTGCCTACGTTCCCCCGGACTAGAGGGCTCAGGTCTGCGTAGTTCGACACTACATGGAGTGCCAAGAGATGCACAATTGTTCTTCTTTAGGCGAAGTATCTGCGAAGTTTGCTTCCGTTGACTGGATTCATGAAGGGATTGCCGTCTAGGTGCATCGGCTTCATGGCACCTCGGAGAAGATCTTTTGAACCACGAAAGGGCCGATCCATGTTGGTTCCCATTTTCCCGGTGGGTTGGTTCGAGTGGGAGGCTTTTCTTTGAGTACCGAGATCGCCTTCCACGATGTCTCGGGACTTGACTTTCTTGTCGAAAGCTCTAGCCATCCTACTTTGGTAGGCTCGGATGTGTTCCATGGCCTTTAGTCGTCGTTCGTCTAGCAGAGCCAATTCGTAGTGTCGGCTTCGGAGCCATTCGACTTTGTTGACGTCATTTTCCAGCAGCACTCAGAGTGAGGGAATTTCGAATTCGATGGGAAGGACTACTTCCATCCCGTATGTCAGGGCGAATGGGGTTTCTCCCGTGGCTGTTCGGCGATGTTCGGTAGCCCCAAAGTGCAAGGTGCGGCTTCTCGGGCCAATCTCGTCCTCGGGTGGTCATTTTCGGATGATCCGTTCGAGAGTCTTGTTTCTTGCTTCTACGGCGCCATTTGTTTGTGGCCGGTAGGGAGAAGACTTGTGGCGTGTGATCTTGAATTCGGCGACGATGCTGTCGCATTCCCGCCGAAGTGTGAGCCGTTGTACGATATGACCTCATTCGGGATGCCGTATCGGCGAGATGATGTTTTCCTTGAGGAAATGCGCGACTTTCTTGGAGGTGAGTACCTTGTAAGACTTGGCTTCGACCCATTTGGTGAAGTAGTCGATGGCTACTAAGATGAACTCGTGACCAGATTCTTTGCTGGCGGAGCAATTTTCCCGATGACGTCAATTCCCAGTGGCGAAGGGCCGGGGTGTAGTCATGCGGTAGAGATCGTGGGGAGGTAGATGATTGAGGTTGGAGAACCGTTGACACTTGTCGCGGCTTCGGACAAAGTGGATGCGATGCTGCCTCCATGGAGATCCGGTAGTAGCCCATCCCGAGAATGATTTGCATCAGGGCTCTGGCGTTCATGTGGGGACCGCAAGCCCCATTGTAGACTTCGTTCATGAACTCGCTCGCTTCTTCCTGGCTGATGCAGCGTAGGAGTGGTCCTTGGTAGCGTTTCTTGTACAGCATGTCCCCAAGTATGACAAAGTGAGAGGCGAGGCGTTTTAGGGCCATGATGCTCTTGGCTTTGGTTCCTTCACTGCGTTGACCTTCTTCGTTCATGAAGGCGGTTTCCCCATTTTTGAGGTATTGGAAGATCTGGTTGTACCATGGCTCATTGATGGGCTTGGGTTCTGGTTCGATCTCGCAATAGTAGGCAGGAATTTCCTTTCGTCCGACTTTGAAGGGCTTGATTGCTTTTCCCTCAGGGATTTCCACGAGTGAAACCAAGGTGGCTAAGGCGTCTGCGAACTGGTTTCGGTCTCTCGGCAAGTAGTGGAAGGTGACCTCTTCGAATTGTGTGATGAGGTCTTCCATGTAGGCGTGGTATTTCTGCAAGCCTGGGTCTATGGTTTTCCACTTGCTGGAAACTTGGTTGATAATCAGGGCTGAGTCCCCATAGACCTCGAATTTCTGGACATTCCTTTCGAGTGCGGCCTGTAGTCCGGCAGCGCAGGCTTCATATTCGGCTGCATTGTTGGTTACCTCGAAATTGAGCTTTATGGTGATTGGGGTGTGCTCGTCCTTGGGATCGACCAAGAGCATACCAATGCCGTTTCCTTTTTTGTTGGATGCTCCATCGAAGAACAGTTGCCATCGATTTTCACCTTCGAGTGCAAAGATTCCTTCGTCTGGAAATTGTGGTTCGGGGCCTCGAGCTTCATCGGTTGGGAAGTCAGTCAGTTGTTCAGCCATTGCCTGTCCCTTGATTGACTTTTGGTTCACGTACTTGAAGTCAAATTCCGCTAGGAAGAAAGACCATTTGGCGAGCCTTATTGACAGAGATGGTTTGTCGAAGAGGTATTTGACTGGGTCCATTTTGGAAACCAAGTGTACCGTGTGCGACTGCATGTAGTGCCGTAATTTTCCGACAACTCATACAGGCTGCCAGGTTTTCTCGAGGGCGAGTAGTTGAGTTATTTGCCTTGAAACTTTCGGCGACGAAGTAGATGGCGTTCTCGACTCGTGACTCTTTCTTTTCTTGACGAGCATGGCTCCAAGCTGCGGTGTCGGTCACGGTTAGGTATAGCAACGGTGGCTTCTCCTCGTGGGGAGGACGAGAGAATCGGAGGACTCACAAGGTACGCCTTTATTTCTTCAAAGGCATCTTGGCATTACGAGTTCCATTCAACGTCGGCATTTTTCTTCATCGGTTTGAAGATTGGCTCGCACATGGAGGTCAATTGATTGGCCAGCGGGTGATATCTTTGCGGGCGGCCCATGAAGCTTTTCACCTCTGTTTGAGTTTGCGGTGGTCTCATTTCGATGATGGCCTTGATCTTTTGAGGATCAACCTCGATGCCTCTCTCGGTGACCATGTATCCCAAGACCTTGCATCGGCTGACCCCAAATGTGCATTTGGCAGGATTTAACCTCATTGAGTGTTTTCGAAGGCGATTGAAGAACTTTCTCAAGTACGTGAGGTGTTGTCCATCGATCCCTTTGAGTGGATGATCATGTCATCGATGTACACTTCGATCTCTTTGTGGATCATATCGTGGAAGAGGGCGGTTCTTTGCCCGTTGGTAGGTAGCCCCGGCGTTCTTTAGTCCGAACGGCATTGCGTGTAGCGGTAGGTTCCCAGGGGGTTGTGAAGGCTGTCTTTTCTTGATCTTCTTCGGCCATCTTGATTTGATTGTAGCCGGCAAACCCGTCCACGAAGGACTTGACTTCAAAATTGGCTATAGTGTCTACCAACATGTCGATGTTGGGTAGGGGAAAGTCGCCCTTGGGACTTGCTTTGTTGAGATCTCGGAAGTCCATGCAGCAGCGCACTTTTCCGTTGGCCTTGGTGACCGTGACTATGTTGGAGAGCCATGTGGGGTACTCGATCACCACGATGAAGCCGACGCGGAGCATCTTCTCGATCTCTTCCTTGACTTGTAAAGACCATTCTGGCTTGATTCGGCGTAGCTTTTGCTTGATGGGCTTAGCCTCGGGATTCAATGGGATCCGATGTTCTACAATGTTTGGATCTAATCCGGGCATGTCTCGGTAAGACCAAGCGAACACGTCCACGAATTCTTTGAGCGGTGCGATCAATGCGTCTTGCTCTGTGCTTAGGTGAAGAAACTTCCGATTTGCGTCTCTTTTGGCTCTTCGGCGGTTCCCAAATTCACTTTGGTTAAAACCTCCTCGGCGGCTTGGGCCCGATTTTCTCTCGTTTGACAACATGCTTAAAGATGTGCTTAATGTATTGTTCGTTTAATGTGTACGCTTCTTTATCAAGTGAATCGTTATTAACTGTTTGTGTGTTAGTTAATTTATCGGTTGTTAAAGATGCAATGAGAGAGATACTCGGAAAGATCGAAGCATTCATTAAGAGCATACGGGAATACATTATTGGCAATGAGTTCGTAATCTTCGGCGTGAGGCCATCGGATGACTCGAGAGACTCAAATTCAAAGATAATGGACTCGGGATGGGTTTTGACCTTTGGACTCTAGGACTCGAGGGTCGAGACCAAGTTGTTCGATCATGTTCCTTTTCTTTGGCGATGGAGTGCGGAGAAGGTGGCCCAGTTATTGAGTGGCAATGAGCTTGATAGGAGGTGGGGTTTGAAAGGCTTTGTGTCACCGTTCCCGATCATGGCTATCATAGAGTTATCAGAAACAAAATCGATTAGGTCTGGCATCTCGATTTCTTCATTGAAAAGCAGGTGGAGCAGTGGCTCGTTCCAAGCATCGTCTGCGGAGTCTTTTGCTTTTGTCTTGGGCATTGCTAGCTCGAATGCAGACTCATCCCACTTGTTGAAGGCAGGGGTATTGACAGAGAGTTTTCGAGTTCTTACGCAAGAGGGGTTTTTCCAAACCAAAATTCATTGTGAATAGTGGTGGTCGTGGGTCCCGGTAGAGGCGGTGCGTCGAGAAATGCTCTTCTGACGGGATTTGCCTTGAGGCCTACGAATCTTGCCATGTTACATTTGGAGCTTGTCCATGGTTATCGGCCAGCTTTGTTTGGCGTTGATCAACTCTGTTCCCTTTCCTGGGTCTTCCTTCAAGTTGTTATCCTTTTTTATGAAGTACTTGGTCATGTCGAAGCTATAAGGGCGAAGATCAGAAGTTGCGTGCAAGCCTCTTTTGTTATCGGCGGAGCGTTTCCATGCAGCTCGTTTGTCTTTCGCCATGTGTTCGGGAGTAGGAATGTATCCCAGGCCATGGAGGGATTCTGCTCTTTGATATTTATGATTTGTTGGGTACCCTGATGGCGTTTTCCCAAACCGAGCCCTGGGATGTAGTTCATGTGCTCCATCATTTTCATCGGGGGAGGGATCTTGTCCCAAATCAAAGGCAGGTCTATGTGGCACACCTGGGCCTTTGGGCTTTCGTGAACCCTGTTAGCATCATGCCATCATCGTCGTGTTTGATTTCTAAAATCGGAACGCCGTTTGTGTCGGTCCCTTTGGTGACTATGCTATCACCGTAGATGATGGTTAGATCTGTTCCTTGGACGAACTTTACACATTGATCGAGGGTGGATGCCACCCCATTGATCTAGTGTAGCCAAGGGCGTCCCAAAATGGCAGTGAATGTGATCGGGATGTCGATGACTTGGAAATCGGTCGGGACCATTTGTTTTCCAAACCACAGGTTCAAGGTGGCTATTCCCAAGACTGGGCGAGATGTTGAGTCGTATGCCTTGATTGCCTGAGTTGAGGGCTTTAGATCAGCTGCTTTGATCCCTAGCAAATCCATCATTTTGGCTGGCAGGACATTCATGGATGATCCTCCATCTACCAAGACCCGGGGGAGACGACGGCGCTCGTCCAGTTGAGCTGTTATGTAGAGAGGCTCATTGTGGTCGGCCCCAAATTTTGGGAGGTCGAGCTACGTGAAAGTGATGATGTTCTTGTAATTAACGTTGCCAATCATCGAACCGCTTCATCGGGTGTCACGGTGATGGGAACCATAGTGCAGGCCGGACTTTCTTCCAACTTGAGTTTGTGCGGGTAAGATGAAGTGAGTAGGGACCGAGTGAGATGTTAGCTGAGTACGCTTGGTGAGTTAAGACGGGATCTTCGGCCTTCGGGTCGGGTTTCGGCTTCTTTGGTGTAGGGCCCCTTTTCGGTTCGTGGCTCGGGTATGGGCTGGCCTTTTATGCGCCCGTGGAGGATTCGTCGGGATTTGGCCAGGAACGTGTCGGAACGTTCACCTACAGCTTTCTTGCTTTGCTTGTCTCTCCTATCTACGTAATGGGAGGGCCTTGATTGGCGTAGGGCCAGACTGCGCATTTCAATTCGTTCACCGTCATAGCTTTTGTTGTAGCATCAACGGTGGCTTTGAGATCTTCCCAGACGGGGTTGAGGTATCTGGACCTTCGGGCCGTCGGTGGCGGTGCGGAGCTCGTCCCAGTGATCATGGCGCGAGATGTTGCCGTGGCCTTGTGCGAGCTAGGTGAGGAGATTTCTTTGGAGTAGATGACGTAGTAGTCAAACTTTCTGAGGGTTCTCGAGGGTTCCGGCGTGGGGTCACGGATTCATACCTCTTCTTTAGTTTTTGTTGAGAAGAGGGTTTCTTCTTTCTTCGAGGGCGGCCCTCGTTCATTTCATCTTGGAATTCCATTTCCGGACAAGCACTGCAATCGCGAGCGTCCCACCGAGATGTGTTCGTTGTTCGGCGGTGGTACCGGGACCTCAGGAGGCTTAATGGGCATGTTTTCCCCCGGGGGGTCTTGTGGCTTTATGTCATGCTTGCATGGCTCGTACGAGGGCAACGGGTTGACTTACGGGAGACAATGAGAGACGTTAGAAGGCTGCGGGAGCGAGGCATGACTTTGGAAGCCCCGAGGTAGTTGGGTGGCTAATGTCCCGAAGTGGTGCATGGCACCTTCGATCCCGAGCTTGTTGTTCACCTTGGCGTTTCTCAATAGCCATGAGGACTGCCAAACTTCTTCCAATGTTGGGAAGTTTCTTGGGGGTAAGGTCCCATTTTCCTCGTTGTTATCCACTGACTTGGCCATGGGGAGCTGACGGACTGCCCTAGTGACTGCGGTGGGAAGGATGTTGGACCTTGCGGCTTTGACACTGGGAGAGTAGTTCCGGGTATTCTTGATCACTCTCGGTTAGGTTGGAGGGTGACGGGCAAGAGTTTAGACACGGGAAGGCCTCTCGGGATAAAGGGAAAGCTCACGTGGCATGCGGTTTCCGCTTCTTTTATATTTTTATTTTTGTTGTTTTAATTTACTTAAAACGTGTTTTCTCAGAGTCCTAGGTAGGTTGGAAAAGATTGCTCTTCTTTTTCGCAACTAGGCTAGATCCTGGGTTAGTGGAGACTATCTGTGCGGCTATAAGCCCCTCGTTTTGCACCTGTATTTCGAAATCCCAGGGTGGACAGCCCCGGGCGAGGGTCCTATAGGGCAAGCGGTTTCCACCGACCTAAAAGAAAAAATCGAACCTAAGGACCGAGCCTGTCATGTTCGTTTTGATGCAGTAGCCATGTGAATAGTGAACCGAGCCGGCCACTAAGTCAAGATCGGGTCAAGAGTTCGGCATGACCTCTCTTTACCTTGCTTGCGCAAGGGATCTGTGACGTTAGGCGTTGGCTGAGTCATATCGTCATGGATGACGTATCAAAGGCTTGATGACATGGTGTCATGTGGGCATGGATGTATATCCGGGACGGAACATCGTGCAGGTGTAGCCGGAAATCAAGATCGGGTCAAGATTTTAGCATGACCTTTCATCGCTTTGCTTGCGCGAGGGATCTTGAGTTTCGAGCTTCGACTCGAAAATGGCCGGCATGGGATATGTATCCCGAGCTTGTATGACACGGGCCAGGGTAAAAACCAACCGAGTCCGGGATGCAGTGTGACTCAAGACTCAAACGTGCGGGGTTGACGCTTGGCTAGGATGGGATGTTTGGAATGATCCCGTGCGCGTCAGAGGCGTAGGAAGGCCAAACGAGCGCAGCTAAGACCACTCGGGTTAAGGGTTGTAGTGTGCGGTGTATCCGAGGCAGCAGTGCGCGTAGCGTGCGGTGTAACCGAGACAGCAGTGTGGGTAGTGTGCGGTGTAACCGAGGCAGCAGTGCGCGTAGTGTGCGGTTTCTAAAATTCTTTTTCTAAGTAAAACAGAAGTTTTTAGAAGAATTTTAAATGTATGCACAGATGTATATTGATGCATTTTTTTTGTATTTTTATTTTTTTTGTAAATAAAAAAAGCACATGCACACACACACAACCGTTAAAGAAAAGGGGTAAAATGAAAGTTTGACCCTCATCATTGTTTTAAAAATCTTTTGTTTTTTGTTAAAAAGTTTTTAAAACAAAAGGTCCCCAACGAAGTCGCCAACTGAAACTACCCGGATCCGGCTCGCGCGCGGAGGCCCCGGCGTCTCGCATTCTTCGTTGTGTCACGTTCGGGGAAGTTCGCCCGAATCCGAGAGGCAGCGCGTTCGCACCCCGGCATCTGGCTCATTCCCGCTTTGCAGCGTTTAGTTGGGAGGTGTCTCGCAGTGTTTTTGCTTGTAGAGTCGCCACGCCGTTTTTATTAAGCCCAAAACATTGAAAAAGGGCATCAGTTTAAAAATAAACTGTTTTTTTTGTGTGATGAGATTTTGAGTTCGGAGGTCAGATGACTCCTCGGGAAGAGAATATTAGAATCTTAGAGCTCACCCGAGTCGCCTCGTAAAAACGAGTCTTTCGGATACCCCTAATATTCTTTAACTATTGTGTGTGTGTGTATGTGCTTTTAAAAAATGCATGCTGTATCGGATGTCTACATTGTACACTGCTTTATTGAAATGTATTGAAATAGTGTAGGAAGGAAAGCCTTACCAATTTTGGTTCGTGTCTGTCTTCCGTTGGGGAATAGTGTTTGAGGATGGAATAGTGTTCCGGTACGGATCGGGATTGCTTTGGGAGGAGCCGGTTGTCTGCGGACAGAGTTTTGGCGTGCGTCGGGATTGTAGGTTGCGTTCAGGCAGAGGTTCGGCGTGTGTTGGGATCGCAGGGATCACTCGGGAAGAGTTTCGGCGTGCGTTGGAATCGCAGGGATCACTCGGGCAGAGTTTCGGCGTGCGTTCAAGTTGCCGATTTGACTCGCAAAGAGCCGGGACGCCTTGGGAAAGACCAGGCAAGGCCTCGGAGTACCACGAGGGGCCTCAGAGTACCTCGAGAGTGCCTCGGGGCAGCGAGGGAGTGTCGCGGGAGCGCTCGGAGAGGCTTCGAAGCACCACAAGGGAGCTCGGAAGGCCTCGAAAGGATCCGAAAGGGGCCGGGATTGCCCCGAAGGGTCTTAGAGGGATGCCTGAAGGCTGGGGGAGAGGAGAGAAGAGGGAGATGTGTGAAATGAGGGAGGGGAAGCCCTCTATTTATAGTGCCAGATTAGGTGCAAGATGGTCTGTACGGACCTTCTAGGTAATCCAATTTTTTGGTTTTCCTCGATTTGAGGGAATAATGTGGACTTTAAGAGGATTCTGAAATGATGATGTCTGGTTGCAATAAGGTCCGTACGGACCAACCTTGCATGCAGAAAGGTCCGTACGGACCAACCATGTAGGGGAGTAATGATCACTTCCGGGATTTGAGGGAATAAGTTGGACTTTAAGGGGATTTAGTAATCATTGAAACAAAGAGGTCCGTACGGACCTTATTTGCTTTTCTGATTTCTGAATAATTTCCAAAAGGTCCTTTTGTCCCTTTTTATCCCAGAAAGGTTCCTTCCTTGGTTTGGCTGAGGGTTTTTGGGGGGTTTTGAGTGTCAAAGGTCTTCGAGACTGCGTTTGTGAGTCTGCGGTATTTCCCATGTGCTCGGAAGAGGGTGATCCAGATTGGGGTACTTACACTCCTGTACCTAACAGTGACAGACACGTCAATTGGGGCTAAGCTGGCTCAAGAACAGAAAGATTCCAGAGTTGAGCATGCAATCTACTTCGTAAGCCGAAAGCTTCAGGGAAGTGAACTCAGCATTAGAGAAAACTTGTACCGCCTTGGTATGGGTAGTCGGGAAACTGAAACACTACATGCAGTCACATTCAGTGCTCCTGGTCTCCAAGATGGACCCTGTCAGATATCTCTTCGACAAGCCATATCTATCAATGAGACTAGCCAAGTGGTCATTCTTCCTGGCTGAGTTCGACATCAAGTACATGGTCAGAAAATCAACAAAGGGCAGAGTAATGGTAGATCAGCTGGCAGACTTCCCAAGCAGTGAACTCAAGGCTCCTGATCCGCAGTTTCCAGATGACGGGATCTTCTCACTCAACAGCGCAAACCGCTGGCAACTCTTCTTCGATGGGGCAGCCAACAAGTAGGGAAATGGTATTGGAATGCTCTTGGTCGATCCTAAAAGACGAACACACTCCCATAGCCATCAAGATGAAATTTGAAGCAACCAAATATGCAGCAGAGTATGAAGCTTGCGCAGCAGGCCTAGTAGCCGTTCTTGAACGCAACATTTCAGAACTGGAAGTATACGAAGACTCAGCATTGATCATCAATCAAGTGTCCAACAAATGGAAGACAATAGATTCTGGCCTCCAGAAGTACCACACGTACATGGAAGAGCTCATCGCTCAATTCAAGGACATCTCTTTCCACTACTTGCCAAGAGACAGAAACCGCTTCGCAAATGCCCTGGCTACCCTAGCATCCCTTGACGAAATTCTCGAGGGAAAATCAGTAAAACCCCTAAGAATAGGCCGACGGGAAACACCAGCTTATTGCTGTGAGATCGAAGTTGAACATGAACCGATCGACGAACCCTGGTACAGCCAAATCTACCAGTACCTCTAAAATGGAGAAGCTTCCTTCACAAACGTAGATGGAAAATACAAAGAAGGGATCAAATCCAAAATCATGATGGCCCTAAAATGCTTGCATCCCATTTCGTCCTTCTGGGGGGCATGTTATACAAGAAGCGCCACCAAGGACCACTCCTCCGGCGTATAAATAAAGAAAAAGCCAGCGAGCTGATGAAGGAAGTTCACAACAGAACCTGCGGTCCGCACATGAACGCCAGAGCACTGACACAGATCATCCTCCGATGGGTTACTATTGGGTTTCAATGGAAACAGACTGCATCCAGTTCGTCAGAAGCTGCGACAAATGCCAACGGTTCTCCAACCTCAATCACATCCCTCCTCACGAGCTCTACTGCATGACTACACCATGGCCTTTCGCCACATGAGGAATAGACGTCATCGGTAAAATCACTCCATCAGGGAGCAATGGTCACGAGTTCATATTAGTCACAGTCGACTACTTCACCAAATGGGTAGAAGCCAGATCATACAAAGTACTGATTTCTAAGAAGGTGGCCGAGTTCATCAAAGATAACATCATGTGCAGATACGGGGTGCCCAACGAGATCATATCCCATAATGGGACCCACTTTGAAGGAGATTGTGACCAACTGTTGACCGAGTTCAGAGTTACACGTCACAAGTCTTCCCCCTACAGACCACAGACTAATGGTGCAGTAGAGGCAGCAAACAAGACTCTCGCGAGGATAATCAGAAAAATGGCTGTCAGAGGTCGGGATTGGCCCGAGAAGCTACACCTAGCCCTCTGGGATACAAAACATCAGTCAGAACCGCCACAGGGAGACTCCTTTCGTACTCACATACGGAATGGAAGCGATGTTGCCCGTTGAATTGGAAATTCCATCCCTCCGATTCCTCTTGGAAAATGGAATCAATGAAGTTGAATGGCTCCAGAGCCGTCACGACGAACTAGCTCTACTCGACGAGCGCAGATTGAAAGCCATGGAACACACTCGTGCCTACCAAATCAGAATGGCCCGAGCATTTGATAAGAATGTTAAGATCCGAGACATCAGAGAAGGCGACTTGGTGCTTAAGGAAAAGCCTCCTACACAGACCAATCACCTCGGAAACTGGGAACCTACCTGGATAGGCCCGTTCGTGGTACAAAAATCTTCTCCGGAAGAGCCATGAAGTTAGCAGATTTGGACGGAAACCGTTTCGTTAACCCCGTGAACGGAAGCAAGCTCCGCAGATACTTTGTTTGAGGAAGAACACGAGTAACCTCTCCTTCCCCATACACCACCCCTCAGTAAAATCAAAGAGCTAAAAGAGTAATACCCAACTGGATACATTCCCGAAAATGATCCAAGTAAAAAACAGGGTCGCACTTCTTTTGTCTTTTTCTCAAATTTCACCTAAAGTGTCGAACTACGGTGACCTGAGCCCCTTAGTCCAATTGTTAAAGGGGAACGTCGATAGCCATCATTGGTTCGGTCTCAAAAACAAATAAATTTCAAATACAACACCAATCGCTTGTGTTTCGAAAAACACTTTAAATTAACCTACAGATTAATGACGGTTAAAACAATCTTTGATGAGTTCAAGCACGGTCAATTCTTGACTCGCTACACGCTAGCAAAACAACAATAAAACACTTAATCAATTTAATGTGTCTGCAATGACAGTGGGTGGATATTTCGGACAGCAAGGTCAATCTAGTCCCTCGTACTCGGTCCTTCATCTTTCTTACCCTTCCCTTTTCCGCGATGGGTATTCTTCGCCTTCACAGGGAATATCCCGGTAGTCCTTCTACCTAGCTCTGGGACCATTTCCGACGCCTCTGTCAAACCTGCGGCTGCCAACGCAGCCCTTTCCCTAGCTCTATCACGAGCTGCCTCTCTTCGAGTCATCATATCCATGCTCTGATTGGCCGCCTGACTAGCATTGGCCTCATAGTCAGCCATATCATCCCCAGTACAATCCTGAGGGTTAGTCGCCGCTTCAGCCTTCCTCAAAGTCGAGCTATCACAATAGTCAAGGCCCAACAGCTCACTCCTTCTCCACAAAATAGCCATTTGTGTCTCCCCTATACACTCCTCATACCAGTTCAAATACTAAGTGGACAAAAAAGTACCCCCTCTCCAGTGAAAGAGAACCCTGGCAGGAAAGGATGTATATTGCCACAATCGCGTGAGAAGCAATGGTGTCGAAGGATCTTCCATCAGAAGCAATCCCACCTCGAAGGTAGAAGCATTACTCAAGCCCGTCAATGGCACCTGCTCCAGCCCGAACTATCGCAGTACCAAGGATGGAATGTAGAAAGAAGTCTGGGACACCCCCGGAACTCTGACAATGAGAAGACCCTCCTGAACGGTCCGGCAGGTCTGTAACTTCCAATGAGGAACCCACCATCGCAGATGATGCGTGCGAAGTTTGGCCATCCAAAGCTCCAGCTCAACCTGATCGCCCCCTATCACCAAGGGACATCGAGAAAAAGACCAGGGATCACATGACACTGGCTCCTCGGGCATCATTTGCAATCGCTCCCTCAACCACAGAGTAAGCATAGCAGGACTCCCTCCCCACATGTATCGGCTACAGGTCGCCATCCGACCTATGCCAAGGAACGTCTCGCCCTGGATTAAAGGCACGATGTCTCCTCCACTCCGGCACTGCCTCACCAGGTCCAGTATACTGTGATGGCACACCCCCAAGGATGTGAATGTGAACAAAGTGGCGATTGCGCACAGAGCAAAAGCATCCCACACAGAAACTCTTCCCTCAGCACCGGCGAATCTATCGGGCAGCCCCGAAATGTCCACATAGTCTGTATTTGGTATTAGCATCCCACATGCTTCCTCATCTGAGATGCCAAGCAAGGACATTAACTTCTCAACGGTGGTCAGGCCGCCCGTCAAAGGAAGGATAATCCGCTCCACCTCAGATCTTCCAAGTATAGCCCAAAAATCCTTGAGTGTGTGCGTAATCTCGTTGTACGAGAATCTGTACACGTGCCTCCTTTTGTCCCAGAAGCGAGACGCAGCTCTCAAGATATCCCAATCCGGCATGAGCTCCTTCAAAGCCCAAACCTCCCTCATTCTATAACAGCCTTCAAAAAATCCTTTGCTTTGCCTCGTGTGGTGCCGTACCCATGTCTGGAAACTCTCCAAATATCGCTCTTGCACCTGAGACGACAACCTTGGAAATAAATCCATGAGAAACAAAGAAAGCCTCCAAAAATTTGAAAGAGAAATCAGCTTTGATCAGAAACAAGCATAGTGTTTTCAAATCTGCAGAAACTGAACTGCAATTTAAAACAATCTGGTACTGAATCCCATTCCGGCTGGCCTATTTTGTAGTTTGACTTGGTCAACTCTACAGCCAGCTACCTCAAATCTCAGGAACAATTCCAAACAGCCTCCTGTTCCATCCTTGACTAAATTTCATTCATTCGTAGTTTAATCATTCACTGCCGACACCACATCCGCCCCGGGCTCGTGCAACAATGCAATTAATTAAATAACAGTGCATGTAGATATAAATTTTGACCAGCTCAAATTTTATGCATGTTCCATTTTTGTTTATTTTTGATCAACCTACTTGCTTATTTGCCAAAAATAAAGAAAGGTTATCAATAATAAATATTTCAAAATACAAGGATTCGCCTCAAAGGCCCTTTCAAATAAAAATCAAATGTTTGGACAATACACACAATTGTCTAAATAAAAGGACTACTCAGAGTCCTACTCGTCATCCGAGCACTCGTAATACTGCCCCGCTGCAGCCGGATCCACGGTGGACCAATGATCCGCAAACTCTGCGTGACCGGAATACGAAAAGCTATGGCCCCGCTCCTGTGCCGCCGAGGACTCTCCCTGCTCGTATCCCGAATACGAGAAATGGCGAGCTCCGAACCCAGCAGTCCCACCAGAGAACTGGCTGAACCCCTGCGCAAAATCTGTGCTACCAGTCGTGGAAACAGATGGGTCCCTCGCAGCAGACTGCCGAGAAGGCATCGGCTCATAAACATCCGCACTCCTCCGGGAACTACACCGTAGGAAATCCGTGAGCCTCCTAGCATAGTTGGCTAATCCATCGAAGCGCCTCACGGCCTGATTGTAAGTACGGCCAGACACCTGCAAACCAGGAAAGCTGTCAAAGAACAAACAGACAGCACAAACGCAACATTTGCAAGATGCTACTACCAAGTACAGAAAAACAAAGCAAAACGCTCACCGAAGCATCAGGATCCACCCTGTATTGGGACTTCGGCTGCTCCGGGATGGGAATCAACATCCGCCTGCGAGAACCACCCACACCCTCAAATGACAAGCGAGTGCGAGGGAGCTGGTAGTCTCGGGGATGTGCAGGGCCCTCGCCCTCTCTATGCAGCACCTGTTGGCTCCTCAGCCTCGTCCTCTGGAAGACATCATAGTCGGCATCCTCTATGAAAAATTCGGCATAGGACACACCCTGCCTGTACCGCTACAACTCTGCCATCGGTATCATCGTAGGATACTGCATATGAGGAGGCGAATCCATCGGAACCAAGGGAATGGACCCCAGAGCATGCTGGCAAGACACTCTCTCGCAATGGAGCCCCACCAACAGCTTCCGCTGACGTGTAACATCCCCAGCAGCCTGCACCGCAAAGACATCAAATCGGCTCCACCAAGTCAGCTGGATCCGTGGAGAAAAATCTTGGTCCAAGCTAGAGACACCTCCTCATAAGTCATTCGAGTGCTCTCCCTCGACTTTATCGGCTTCCTCGCCGCCTTTTGCCAAGTCAACATGGCAGGGAACAAATGCGCATATGCCTCCCTGGTATCCCACCTCTGCGGGTGGAACACATCCAAGAACCACACCTATCAAACGCAAGGAAAGTTATATCAGCTACAAAGCAGATACATACGAGTACAAGTGAGACAAGGAAGAAGAAAAAAAAGAAGGAAGGAACTCACATCCAAGGCAAACTGGAAACAGCCAAATGTGTTCTCCTCCCCCCGAGAGAACATATCCAAAGCGTGATAAAGCTTGGCCAGATAGGCCTCTCCCCAAGCAAACCCTCTCACAGCCTCCAGGTTGGTCAGAGATCCGAGCAGAGCAAAATAACATGCCATGTCAGCAGTGGGAAACAGGGTAGCTGACAAAGCAAACCACAAAAACCCTCGAGCCAAGCGCTTTGTTGTCATCCTCACAGAACCAGTCAAATACCCCTCGATGCCCCTCCTCAAATGAGCCTCCATCGACCCGTACCGAATACCTAGGCCCCTGGCATCGGTAATGTCAAAACCAAGCAGCTTCGACAACTGCTCCCTGGTGTAGCCATCCACCCACTCAACAGTATTGCCCTTAATGGCAACCCAAGACCGCCGCAAAATCAGTGGGAGTCATGGTCGCCTCACCCCACCTGAAATGGAACGTGTGGGTAGTATCCCACCAGTACTCGCTCAAGGCGACATGAAGTACCCTCGCCCTCTACGTCGAAGCCACCACGGCTACCGCACTAATGAATCCTGCCAGGTTGGAGTCAATCACGAACTGTCATGGACTCCTCTCCCCATCCCGAGCCTCATCTGGGAATATCTCCCACAGCTCACGAACCGCATCAAAGGCTCCCCTACTCTTCAAATTATGTACATCAATCGGCCCTCGCCCCTGCAGGTGAACACGGCAAAAGTATGTCACTACAGAGATAACATCTACAAAATGTACAGGCACATATCAAGATGATAAAACACATCAACAAAGACACAACCCTTTTCTCCTAAAAATATTCATGTCCCAGTCAGAATGTTAACGGTTCAATACTTTCCAAACATTTCGAAAAATCCGTCAAACTCGGAACTTTCAAAACATTTTGAAAAATCCGTCGAAATCGGAACTTTCAAAACATTTCGAAAACTCCGTCGAAATTGGAACTTTCAAAACATCCCGAAAACTCCGTCGAAATCGGAACTTTCAAAACATCTCGAAAACTCCGTCGAAATCGGAAATTTCAAA
Source organism: Adenophora triphylla var. japonica (assembly GCA_022495995.1). Lineage (NCBI taxonomy): Eukaryota > Viridiplantae > Streptophyta > Magnoliopsida > Asterales > Campanulaceae > Adenophora > Adenophora triphylla. The sequence continues at coordinate 123,058 of JAFEMH010003265.1, read as the reverse complement.
ACATTTCGAAAACTCCGTCGAAATCGAAACTTTCAAAACATTTCGAAAACTCCGTCGAAATCGGAACTTTCAAAATATTTCGAAAACTCCGTCGAAAATGGAACGTTCAAAACATTTTGAAAACTCCGTCGAACACAGAACTTTCAAAACATTTCGAAAAACCCGTTCAAATCGGAACTTTCAAACATTTCAAAAAATTACTCCGTCCTGAATTAAACTTACTTTAATTTTGGAAAATACCCCTAGACATGGAATTTTGCCACCGAAATTTTTATGTTGTCTACCCGTAATGTCAATTGAACTAAGCTATAGTCAATTTCGACAAAGGTGCATCACAAAGTCAAAAACCCCAATTCGGGCACCAAGAACCCTAACTCAATTCTAGTCAAATTCCCAACATTCAAGAATGCACATTCTAAAAATTAACAAAATTTAGAGGATGCTTACCCACCTCGCGATCCCCTCCTTGGATTTGTGGGTGTCCCGAGCCGGATAAAACTCGGTTGGATCCATGGGAAGAGAGGTAGTCCGCACCGTCCTCTTCAACCTCGCTCTGTCGTTGTCGGTCCTCCTATGCCGACCCATTTGCCCTAATCCGGCTTCCATAATGATTATCTCGCAAAGATTTGAACAAAACTCGCAAAAAGGGGGAGAAATTTCTCTCTTTTCTCTTTTCTCTCTCACTGAAAATGGCTTTTTTTTTTACCATTTCAGTGTCGGCCCCTGCGCTGATTTAAATCTGTCCAAATTAAACAAGGGTGCGGCCGGACTCTTTTACACCATGAACTTTTCTTTGCCACTTTAGCCCCTCAGCTTTCCAGAAATTTGAATTTATCCCTTTTGGCCCTCAAAAGTTAAAAAATTCCCCGGTTAGACCCTTCTAATGCCCCCTCCCCCGAAGTTAAATCCCAGTTAGACATTTCTAACGCCCCGTCTCCAGACGTTAAAATTCCCGTTAGTCCTCACTAACATTCCGTCTTTGGACGCTAAATCCCTCTTCTGCCGCCATAGTAAGCCCGAGTATCTTTCACTCCAGCAAGTGAACATTCACTTCTCCGGCCGTCAATCGTAAGCCCGACCATCTCATTTCAGCGGCCATCAAGGTAAGCCCGCACAACAATCCCTCTTCGGCCGCCATAGTAAGCCCGAGTATCTTTCATTCCAGCAAGTGAACATTCACTTCTCCGGCCGTCAATTGTAAGCCTGACCATCTCATTTCCACGACAATCACTGTAAGCCCGTACAATGAATCTTTTCTCCGGCCGTCAATCGTAAGCCTGACCATCTCATTTCAGCGGCCATCAAGGTAAGCCCGCACAACAATCCCTCTTTGGCCGCCATAGTAAGCCTGAGTATCTTTCACTCCAGCAAGTGAACATTCACTTCTCTGGCCGTCAATTGTAAGCCTGACCATCTCATTTCCACAGCAATCACTGTAAGCCCGTACAATGAATCTTTTCTCCGACCGTCAATCATAAGCCTGACCATCTCATTTCAGCGACCATCAAGGTAAGCCCGCACAACAATCCCTCTTCGGCCGCCATAGTAAGCCCGAGTATCTTTCACTCCAGCAAGTGAACATTCACTTCTCCGTCCGTCAATCGTAAGCCTGAACTACGATCGGCTTGATTCCCGCTCGGGATACATAGGAATCCTTCTGCTAAGGGTCCAGCCAGCTGACCTCTCAGGTCTCTTCAAGTAAGGCATCCCCCAATTTGGATCCTTATCTTTTTCGACGACCCCACTTCCTTCGAAAGTGATGTCGCCGAGGGGCTACTGAAAGTACCCAAATCCGGATCATCAAAATCCATTAAAAGTTAACCCGAATCCGTTAACTGGCCCTTTTCAGGTTAACCGGAACCCGTTAAGCTCCCGTTCTCAAGCCAATGAGACATCCCAAGACTGCCCCGTGCATCCTGACGTCAAAGCATACTCAACACACGTTATCACACGTAAGAGTACAGCCTTCCCTTAAAAATGCACTTTTTGGGACTTTCTAGGGGCGTTTCAGACATTTTTTGGACAGTTATTTAAAAAATGGACAAAACCGGGAATAATGAGACAAAAATCCTAGCCTAGGTGAGTCACAGGGGCATGTGGCACGCATGCCAAAGCCCAAAAATCGACATCAATCAAATTCGAGGGTGAAAAGACCAAAATACCCTTTATTTTGACTGACTGTCCGACCGGACTGTTTTGCTTGAAAAGCTAGAATTGCCAACAAGTCCTCCAACTTTCCAAAATACCAAAGAGCTTTCAAAACATTTCAAAGGAGGAAAAAATATAAACACTCTTCACAAACCCCACGGCATAAACCTGTCCTACCCCCTCCCGAGCCTCATTTTGTCTCGATTTGCGTGAAAACCCCATTTTCCGACCAAACACGAACCAAACAAACTCAAAACACCCATTCAAACACCAAATCGTATCCCGTATACGTCAATCGAGTCAAAGAGTCAGCCCCTAGCCATAGGTAAAACTCTCTCTCTCTCTCTCTCTCTCTCTCTCTAAAAGCTTGTTTCACCTCGATTTACGCGTTAAATGCCATAATCATTCCGATCAAAGTTCTCGAAATGTAGACGTAACACCGTCTACGGGGTTCGATACATTTTACCCCAAAATCATCTTCTCTCCTGTAAGAGAAGTAATTTCAATTTAAAACGGCATTCCGACCCCGTTTTTTACGTTTATGTTATTTACAGTCGGGATCTTTTGATCCGTCGATTCGCATCTTTACAGTCCGAACCATTTGGTTCGTGATAGTCATTTACAAAATCTGGATCGTTTGATCCGTCGATATCGTCATTTAAATTATGCACCTTTACAACTCCGAGCCGTTTGGCTCGTCGATCGTACCTTTACTGTCCGGATCGTTTGATTCCGTCGATACCGTACTTTAAATACTGTTATTTACAAGTCCGAGCTGTTTGGCTTGTGATAGTATTTATTTATCAAAGTTCGAGTCGCAAAATGACTCGTTGATCGCATGTCATTTAACGCCTTTTTTCATAAAATTGGTAATAATATAATGCCCGGTTCAAAACCGGAGTTCGACATTCGAACTCCTTTTCAAAACGCGCAAAAGTGACGTTTGGCATCCAAAAGCTCATTTTTTAACTCAAAATCGACGTTTGACATTCAAACGCTCTTTTCCTCAAAATCAACGTTTGACACTCAAACTAAAGATTTAAACCCGTTCCTCACACCCTCTTCCTCAAAACCCTCAAAACCGACATTTGTCATTCAAACGCTCGCCTTTTTCATAAATCAACATTTGACATTCAAACCAAGATTAAGCTTGTCTTTCAAGTCCCCCTTTTAAAAATGCAACACACACACACACGCACACAATTTTGAGAAAGGTAAAAAGACTTGTCATACGAGGCATTTCGGGTGATCTTAACATACTCTTCCCGAAACGTAACGTGACCTCCGAACCTAACAATCTATGATCCTAAAAGCCATTTCTAAAAGTTTGGGCTCATAATACAAAACGTCACATTTTCAAAGCCATTTCTAAAGTTTGGGCTCATAATACAAAACATCACATTTTCAAAGCCATTCTCAACGTTTGGGCTCAAAATACAAAACCGCGTGGCGACTCCTCTCTCCCTCCCGAAGTGAGGTCCCAAGCTCGCGAAAGGACCGCTCACCGCGCTTTCCGCGCGCAATCCGTGTAATTTCACACTGGAGTAGTGACGGCTGAGCAGCTGGCGCACTCTTTTCTGTGGTTTGATCTTTCTGAGACTCTGTTCTCGAATCGCGCCTCTTTCTCTCTTTTCCCTCTACTGGAGAGTTTGGTGGATTTGGAGAGGGTTGGTGAGATTGCTTGGGGCGAGGCGGTCTTGGCCGAGCTCTATTTCTCCATGGACCGATTCAGCCGGGGCACTGCCAGTTCCCTGGGATGCTTTAACTTTGCACTAGAGGTATGAGTTTGTTGCTGTTGTAGTTTAACATTTTGTCATTTCTCCGTCTTCTTTTCCTTTTTATTTTTCTTGTTCTGAGCACTATCTGGCTTTTTTATTGCAGGAGTGGTGCTATGAGATCTTCCGGTGCCAGCCGTGGGACTGGGAAGATGAGGCCATGGTGGCCTATCCTGCCATGCTGTGCTGGGCCTGCCCTTTAAGGAAGAGGAAGACGACCAGGGGAAAGGTCACAATCGCATATAAGGAGTACCTGGAGAGGGATAGTGCAGAGGGGTTTGTGCTGTACCCTTGGACTCGGTATGGCAATGATGAGTTGGAGGGTGCCCCCGGGGTGACACGACAGAGGAAGATACTGCGGGGCCTTACTTGCGATGTCATGTATCTGGGGGAGAGGGTCTTCTGGCAGCATGGCGCAGGTGTGCCCCCTATGGCTCCGAGGGTTCGTCCCTCAGTATGATGAGTTTTCTTGACATGGAAGTGCTGGAGTATGAGAGGTACCGGGATGTCATGAGCACCGAGGAGTTCATCCTGTATGGAGAGGAGTATGCGGACCTTGTCAGACGGAAGCTGAGGACGCCACATGTGTTGGTGCGGGAGAGGCAGGATGGCCCACCACGTCCCCCAAATGTCCCGATGCCTGCGCTGGACTTCATGTATATTCGCGGGGACTCTTCGAGGAGGAGGAGGGTATCGGTGCCGATCCCAGAGCATGGTCCTGCTGCTTATCGGGTTGACCAGGATGCTTCGGTGAGTGTGCTTACTCTTTTCCATATTGGCATCTTTTCTGTATTTTTCTCTTTTGTCGAGTATGATTGTATCTCTTTTGCTGAGCGTTTCTTTGGTTGTTTGCTTGCGCAGGTCTCGGGGAGATCCTTTGACACGCTGACCCATCGGTATGTGGGGATGAGATCTTTCGCGAAGAAGCTCTTGGGGAAGATGTCTTGTAGGCCTTCGCGACGCGCGGCGGCGTTCGAGTCGATGCCTACGAGGAGGTCTGTGGATACTCCTTCATTGAGGGCTGAGCCAGGGCCACAGCCAGAGGTGCCAGTTCAGGAGCGGCAGAGCTTTAATGCAGGGACGTCTTCGGGGGCTCAGAGGCCGCATACCCTTTATCAGTTCCTTCCTCCGTCGAGCGCACAGGGTGAGGGTTCATCCTCGCATCCCTTCTTTGATCCTTTCATCGGGCTTGACCCATCATAGTACTTCGAGTACTCGCACAAGGAGGGGGTCCTGTACTCTGATGATGAGGATGTGACTGTTGAGTTTTTCGGGATGCCGGATTTCTCGTTTGTGGAGGTTGATGATGATGAGTCGGATTAGGGCTCTTTTGCTTTCCCTATTTCCGTTGTTTTTTTGTATTCGTAGAGCAACAGACATCTGGTATCTATAATAAAACACTTGTATTTTGCAAAACAAAGTATTTTATTTTAAGATGTAATGACGTATTTGTGATTCTCGAGATTGACCTAGGAATTGTTGCTAGCTTATTTTTATTTTGTGCATGTCACATGAGCTGGGAATGCATTTGTGGTTAGTGTATGGTGGCCGGAAATGTCTTTGGCCAGGATTTTGAGCAATTGGGGGCAAGGTCCTGCCGAGAGCAGTAGCTATTTTGCAGTTTGCTAAAAATGTGGGGTCAGGCTGCAAAGTGGTCTGCACGGACCCATCCAGCATGCAAAGTGGTCCGTGCAGACTTGCCTTGATTTTGGGAAGGAAATAAGAGTTACAGAAAGTCTGGTTTTCCCCACTTCCCATTTGCAATCCCTTCGAGTCTTCTTCCCCATTTTCCCTAGAAACCTCCACTTTTGCCATGGATTCTTTGTTTGTTTCGAGAGTTTTGCCGAGGCTTTCGAAGAAGAGGCGAGCATTCTTCCTTGAGCGGCTCAAAAAGTGGATAAGGCACCATATGAGGCACAATAAACGGGCTTTCAAGGTGAGATTTCGACTCTGCTTGGTTTGGTCCCTTAAGGAGTTAGTTCCTGATTGGGAATTGTTGCGGGATGCTGCGAGGTTCTGGGATGTTAGGAGAAACGTGTATAGCTTCTCCTACAATGAGGTCACACCTACCTGTGAGGATTTTTGGGCTTTGATTGGAGGAGCGGAGGTGGAGGCCATCTCGCTTCCTTTGATCGGCGGTGCTGTAAGTGCTCCAATTTGAGCTTGTTAGAATTTTCGTTAGAAAATTAACGAAAGTTATAACATTTCTAACAATTCCTAACTATCCTAACATTTCTAACAAAGTGAGGGTAAAATGGGCATTGTTATTTAAGGTTAAACCTTAAAAAGAATCTCAAAAAGCAAAACAAAAGAAGAAAACAAAAAATGGCAATGGTTGGAAACAAAAAAGCGGTTTGTTAATTTGAATTTTGAAAAGATTATTCTTCTTGTCCAAAGTGAAGCTGCATTTAATGAACAGTGCACGCTGCCTGGATCCATCCGCGCGGATGAGTTTGCTATTTTCAGAGGGCTATAAATTGAGCCCTCCAGTCACAAAAATAAGGAGGAAGAACACATTTTGCACCGAACCTCTGGCGAAATATAGAGAGAAAACAGTGAGAATTCACAAGAATTGTCACCTTTTTCTCTCCAATCTTTCCCAACTCATATTCATCCACTCACTCTCATATTAAATCCCTAAACACTCATACACTCAAGCCAAACACTCAAGAACACAAGGAAGATTGGTAAACCCTCCTCTTCCTAACCCTAAATCTCATCCATGCATGCATCTTCAAACTACAAAATGTAGTTCTTTCATCTTCTTTCTTTAGATCTAAGAAGATCACCATGGAAGACCATCTCCATGGATGATCTTCTACAAAGATCAACATTATTTTCAAAGCTTTTCTTGCTTACTTGCAAAAATGCACTTTCAAAACCCTAAAAAACCATTTTCAAGCACCAAATCTTGATTTCAAAGGGTAAAATCCCCCTCCCCAAGCAAATGAAATGCTTAGTCCTAATGTACCCCAAGGATGGTTTGGTATAGTTGATTCACCACTAAAATGTCTAGTGATCACTAACCAAAACCTAGGGAAATGGGGACAAGCATGGATGCAAAACCCCCTTTAAAATCATATTCTCCTTCTTGGGAAGTTGCTTCCAGTAGCAATTTTCCCAGACCTCAGTCCATTGTCTTAATTTTTGGACACAGATGAACTTGGAATTTGGTGTTGACTACAAAATACTTTTTGTAGCCAACATCCAGAGCTTTCCAGACATATTTTTATCTTATTTTTTGGGTGAGTAAAACTCCTCTTTTCAAATTTTCTTTCAGAGGCTAGTTCATCAGCTTCTGAGAATCCAGATCTCATATCTGAGGTTTCCAGAAGGTTTTGACCCCTCAAATCTTCTCCAAAATGGAAAATTCCTTCGCAAAAACTTTATTTAAGGTGTCTAGAACAACTTTCATTCTCTGAGTTTATCCAGATTATGAAGTTTTAAGACCCTTGAATCCCTTTCAAAATCAAAGGTCCACTGCCTTTTTCATTCTGGCAGAAATGGCTCTCAACTTCAAAAGGTCTTTTGAGTACCAAATCTCAATCCAAAAAACTTCCAAAAAATCATGGGATCAGTTTAAAGTCTTAAAAAGATATCCCAATTTTTACTTTTCTGAGTTTCAACTTATTTTGGCCAAAACACACACACACACACACACACAAATGATTTTCAGCTTGGAAGACTCGTTTTACGAGGCGCGTCGGGTGCACACTAACGTCCTTCCCGACGCGTAACATGACCTCCCGAACCTAAATCTCTGATCTCGGGCTTTTTCAAAGTTTTGGCCCTCAAAATTAAAATGGCGTGGCGACTCCGTTTTTCCGGTTTTATTTGGTTTTTCAAAGAAACGCAAAAATCGAATTTTTCCAGCGAAATGGCACACATCATCACGGTGGCGACTCCGGCTGGGGACTAAGCTTTTAATAAAAAAATGGTATTCGGTATATTGGTGGAAACCACTAAATTTCCCGTTATCGCCTCCTAACACGAGTCGGGGATAAATTGTGGTCTAACAATCCCACGTACCGGTATCACCGTTTTCAAAAAAAGCTTTTGAGGTCAAGCTTCCGTCCGGCTTTGAAAATCATTTTTGTGTGTGTGTTGATTTTTGCACAGTTTTCATGTTGTTTTGGCCGCCTCGGAGAAAGTCAAAATTTTATTTGTCGGAATAATGTCCCTAGCGTCGGAATTTTCGTGCTTATGTGCTCATTAAAATTTTCAAAAAAATTCAAAAAAAATTCAAAAAAAAAGAAAATTTCCAAAAAAATCATGCATCATATTTTTAAGACACATAAAAAAAAATTTCTATTTTACTCAGAAAAAGAATATAGACTGCTTGCACACTACGCGCACGTGACCGTACACTGCACACTACGTCCTTAACCGGGAAATCCTTGTCGCGGTCCGTTTGGTCTTATTACGCCTCTCGGATGAGCACGGGACTACCCAAACATCCCATGGAGCCTCGTGTCGACCATGCACTTGTCCGTGACACACTTTGTCAGAGACCCGGTTGGTTTTTAGTACAGTGCGTGTCATGCCTGTCCGTGTATAGACCTTTCCTTTCAAGCCTTTGTCGGCATACCGACTCAATATCTTTCGGGTCCCTAATCGGTCGAAGTTACGCCGGTTTTCCGCCGCGGACTTTGACCAAGATATTGACCGGCGCCTTGACTTCGGCTCGGCGCACAAATTATACAACGACTCCCGGCATTGACCTTTGAGTCATCAAGGATTAATGACTATTCCATGCCTAATTACGGCTTAGCGACGACAAGTCAAGATCAATCGTGGACGCTTATCGGTCCAAATCATGCCGACTTTTTGTCGAGCCCTCGGACATGATCTTGACTTTCGGCGTCGGCTTTGTCCGTAATTTACATCGAATGCTCGTTAAGACTCGATTACCCGCCGACTTTTAGGATCGTTTTTCTTTCGGTCGGTGGGACCCGCTTGCCCTATAGGACCCTCGCCGGGGCTGTCCACCCTGGGAGGTCGAAATACGAGGTGGAATACGAGGGGCTTATAGACGTAGTGACGGGGCCAGCTGATCCGAGAATCGAGTAGTTTGCGAAAAAGAAGAGCAATCTTTTCCAACCGATTAGGTTAATAAAACATGTTTTAAGTAAACGTGAACAAATAGCTGCATGTTGCATGAGCCAAAAGCCCAAACACCTACCCTCCTTCCATTCCCAGAGACATCGAACCTTCGTGTCCTTTCCCCATGACTCACGCACAAAGCTTGGTTTCGGGCACCGGTCACCGTTTGATCGGTTGGGAAGAGTCAACGCGTCATCGGCTTCGCCGTTTGTTCCAACTCCGGGTTTCGAGAATGTACGCATCGGCCGGTAATGATGGGGATAACGTTGCTCCGTCCTCCAAAATCCCTCAGACGAGACCCGGTATTGGATCCGGTTGGTAGAACAAATGAGACTTCGACATGAGGCTCAAATTGATGACCTACTGGGGGTAGTCGCAAGTCATGGTTTGACTATCGAGTCTCAATTCCGATGGCACTTTTACCGCAAAGACGAAGAGGGTTCTCCTCCTCTTCTTAACGAGTCCGGATACATCAAGATGCTACCCCAAGATTCCTATGTTTCCACCGCGGGACTCTGCCCGCCGACTTACGGGGCAGCGGCCCCCAACGACGATCGGGGACGAAAGAGTTCGGTATCTTGTCGGTTGTCCCCTCTCAAAGTGATGATCCCACAAATATCGGCTGAGTGATGAAAATCGAGGGAACGATTGAAGGAATATGGTCGGCCATCAAAGTCTGGAAGAACGCCGGAAAGACGGCGGGCTGGATTGAAGAGGCCACACGCCAGCTCGGGACCTTAACAATATCCCAAGCGGCCAAGGGGCTACCTTGAAAGACAAACATGTGCCCGTTCCCGGGACCTCAATATCTCTCATTATCAGGCGAGTCAAATCACTCGCTACCGGATGAGTCGGCGGCGAGATCCCCCGGACCGGTTCCACTCAAAGTCATTCCCGGCCACCGCTCGGCTTTGAGGTCCCAAATCCGCCACGGTAGTAGAACACATTTGGTGGGATATTTGTGTGTCCCGATTGCCTTGAAAGGGACTATCGGAATTTGGATACACGAGGACCGTCCTCCTAAGAAAAAGAAAATTTCCTCCCGACAAAAATTGAAGGAGAGATTCGAGGCGGTGATAACGGTGTGGGAACGCTCGGGGAGCCATGCAGGGGATTTGATTATTATGTACTCTACTCCGGTCGGTCTTCCCCAAAGCAAAAAGGGGTGAAAGAGCGAAAAGCCTTGCCAACGACGGAGTGAGACCTTCGGATGCAGTGCTGCGACGAAGTCCAAGCCCCCTCGGGGTCGACGAGTTCGGTTGTCCGGCTCCCGAATATACACCGATGAAGAAAAACCGACGCCGGTCAGGCGCTCCCACTCAATCAACATGTTGACTAGAGATGGCAACCGCCACAAAAGGCATCGGTATAACCCGGGGGCTTCGGCAAAGACTACGCCTCGCAAGAAAAAGGCACGAAGTGGCGGCTTGATGACTCTCCATCCCGAGACAAGGACCAAATCTATGATCCTCACCTATATGGGAGTATGATCACCTTCTGCGATGAAGATTTGCCAAGAGATGTCTCCCAAACACAATGAAGCTTTGTACATCACTATTCGGCTCAACACCATGTCACTCCCTGGGGTATTAGTGGACAATGGATCATCGGTAAATGTCCTTCCCTCGGCATGATGAGGGCCCTCCGCATAAATGAAAGGCGCGTGATCCCATCTACCGTTTGTCAAAGCCTACGACGGTTCGTCTCGTCCCATGCAGGGACGGTGACTCTGGAACTGCAGTACGAAACCCAAATGGTGCCCGCAAAGTTCCATGTAATGGATATCCCCTCCGAGTTCACGGCCCTACTAGGGCGCCCTTGGTTGCATCACATGAAAGCCATAGCCTCCACTCTCCACCAATGCGTCAAATTCATCAACCGGCGGGAGACCTTGAAGTCATAAGGGGTGACGGTTTCCTCATAGGGAGCGAAGGCTGAAACAATAGCCAAGAACACCCACGGTCAAACACCGGGGCTACATCCTTCAAGAGGCAAGTCTCGCCGGCATCCTTTGGAATCTAGCGATGCCAACTATGTCGACACACTCAAGCAAGCGAGACTCAGAAGAAGTTCGATTCATCAAATTTAATTGCTATTTCCAACACTTGGAGTCGTCTTGGAAGGAAACGGCGAACGCCGCCATGATACGAGCACACAAGTCCCGGTCCTCAATCACAGATTTGTCGATGCAAACCCATTCTTTGGCCTCGCCGAGCGAGGAGATTTTCATGATAAAAGTCGGCAAACACCGACGGACTCGGCTCGAATCTATGAACGTCGTGTGGGACGTCCTCCTTGCTGAACTACACTGCCAAGCCTTTCCGCTCGAGTATGGGACATGAGATTTTTCTAGCGGCTCACCGAGACGCAATGCGTCCTTACATACGGATTGAGCGGTCGAGATTGTGACGAAACGGAAGTCCCGAGGTGAGGAAGATCCCTACATCCACATGCTCGGCTTTCGGATGCCAAACACAATTGATTACGGTTCGAGACAAAGAGATGATAGCAACGGCGAAGAGGGAGCACGAGAGACCATGCCTTTCTCGGGTTTTGAAGCCACCGACGGCGATGCCTTTAAAGAATTGGGAAACTCTCTCGGGCCCGTCCGCGACCAAAGAGGAAATGATCACCAAGCTTGGATTGGTCCCCGTCCTTTCGTGTCAACCTTTGTAAAATCCTCCGAGTCTCTCATTTGTTGAGTTCGGAGTCTCTCGAGTCGTCCGATGGCCTTACGCACGAAGACTACGAATGCGTAGCGAACGTTGTATTCCCCTTCGTCTTCAATGAAATGATGAACCTTTACGAGTATCCCTTAATTGCCACTTTAACTAATGATGAATTAACTAATAATCTAAAAAGCAGGTTAATAACGATTCACTAGATGAAGAGGCGGACACATTAAATGAACAATATATCAAAGAAATCTTTAAGCGGGTTGTCAGGAAGAGGAAAATCGAGCCCAAGCTGCCGAAGAGATTTTGACAAGTGTGAATTTGGGAGCTGCGGAAGAGCCTAAAGAGACCTTGATTGGTAGTTTCTTGAAGGGACTGAAAGGGTTGCCCTAATCGAGTGCTAAAAGAATTCGTGGATGTGTTCGCATGGTCCTATAAAGATATGCCAGGCCTCGATCCTTCCATAGTTGAGCACCGAATACCGCTCGACCCGGAAGTCAAGCCGATAAAGCGAAGCTAAGAAGAATTAAGCCCGAATGGTCCTTACAAGTGAAAGAGGAAATAGAAAAGATGCTCGGGGCGGGGTTCATCGGGGTCATTGAATACCCAACATGGGCATCCAACATAGTGACGGTGACCAAGGCCAACGGAAAGATCCGATCTTTGCGTAGACTTGAGAGACTTGAACAAAGCCGGTCAAAGACGATTTCCCCTTGCCAAACATCGACATTTTGGTAGATTCCACGGCCAACCACGAAGTCAAATCTTTCGTCGATGGTTTTGCCGGCTACAACCAAATCAAAATGGCGAAGAAGATCAAGCCAAAACGGCCTTCACAACCCCTTGGGGCACATGCGCTACACGGTCATGCCATTCGGACTAAAGAATGCTTTGGGGCTACGTACCGGAGGGCGGCTACGGCTACTGTTCCATGACATGATCCACAAAGAAATTGAGGTCTATGTGGACGACATGATAATACATTCCGAGAGGATCGGATGGCGGCACTTTGTTGATTTGAGAAAATTCTTCGGCCGCCTCAGAGACCACGGCATGAGGCTGAATCCGGCCAAGTGCACTTTCGGTGTAAGACGAGGCAAGGTACTAGGATATATGGTGACGAACGGGGAATCGAAGTAGATCCCCGAAAATCAAGGCGATAGTTGAAATGAAGCCACCACGGACAACGACGAAGTGAAATCCTTCATGGGAAGGCGCAATACATAAGCCGCTTTGTAAATCGGTGACCTCGATCTGCGAGCCAATCTTCAAGTTGATGAAAAAGAATGCCTACACGAGAATGGACCCCGAATGTCGGCTTGCCTTTGAGCAGTTAAGGCATACCTTGTGAATCCCCGATTCTCTGCCCACCACATCGGCAAAAGCCACTCTTGCTATATCTAGCATCACGGATACGGCAATTGGGGCTATGCTAGCTCAAGAGAAAAAAGATTCCAAAGTCGAAACGCCATCTATTTCGTAGCGAAAGCTCCAAGGAAGCGAACTCAATTACTACGCTTGCGAGAAGACTTGCGCGAGGTTTGGTGCGGGTAGTGGGAAAGTTGAAACACTACATGCGGTCTCACCCGATACATCTTGTTTCAAGGATAGACCCCATCAAATATACGTTCGACAAGCCTTCCATCTCCATGAGATTGGCAAAATGGTCGTTCTTTTTGGCCGAATATGACATCGCTTATGTTTCAAGGAAATCCGTAAAAGGACGCATAATGGCGGAACATCGGCCGATTTCCCAAGTGATGAGTCAGAGGACTGAACCTCAATTTCCCGATGATGGAATCTTCGCTCTAGAAGGAGAAAATCGGCGGCAACTCTTCTTCGACGGGCGTCAAACAAAAGGGGAACGGGATAGGAATGCTTACGGTCGATCCCTCTTGACGAACACACCCCCATAGCAGTAAGGCTGAACCGAAGTCACCAACAACGCGCTTGAATATGAAGCTTGCATATTTGGGTTGGAAGCCGCCCTTGAAAGAAATATCAAGGAATTGGAGGTGTACGGTGACTCTGCCCTCATCATCAATCAGGTCTCTAACAAATGGAAGACCGTGGATCCGGGTTTGCGAAGTATCATGCTTACATGGAAGAGTTAGTAACTCAATTCAAAGAAATCGGCTTTCATTACACCTTGAGAGACCGAAACGGGTTCGCGGATGCTCTGGCTACACTAGCCTCTCTTGTCGAAATACCTGAAGGAAAGTACGTTAAACCATTCGAGTCGGGAGAAGAGAAAACCCCGCCTATTGCTTCGAAATTGAAGCGGAAGCCGGGCGATCAATGATCCACTGGTACACTCAGATTTACCGGATTACACGAAGGATGGCGAGGCCTCTTTCAAAAATGAAGATGGGGAATATAAAGAAGGAATCAAAGCAAAAAGTCTCTCGGCCACAGGCGGCTCGCCTCCCATTATGTTCTTTTGGGAAACATGTTATACAAAAACGTTATCAAGGCCCCCTCTGCGATGTATCGGCAAACAAGAGGCTACCGAACTCATGAAAGAAATACATGGTGGTACTGCGGCCCTCACATGAATGCTCGAGCTACTGATGCAAATCATGCGAGAATGGGGTATTTTTGGATCACCATGGAAGCCGGCGCATCCGGTTTGTCAAAAGCTGCGACAAATGTCGGCGATACTCAAATCTTAATCACTTGCCTCCTCACGAGTTATCTTGCATGACAACCCCTTGGCCTTTCGTCACTTGGGGAATTGATGTCATAGGCAAAATCACACCATCGAGCGATACGGCCACGAGTTTGTCTTGGTAGCCGTGGATTATTTCACCAAGTGGGTTGAAGCAAAGTCCTACAAAATCCTCAATTCAAGGAAAGTTGCCCTCTTCATCAAAGAAAACATCATGTGCCGATACGGGTTGCCGGCCGAAATCATCTCGAGATAATGGATCCCACTTCGAAGGGGAATGTGAAAAGCTGGCAGCGGAATTCCGAATAACCCGTCACAAGTCATCTCCCTACGGGCCCCAAACCAACGGAGCCGTTGAAGCGGCAAACAAGACTCTGGAAAATATCATCAGGAAAATGGTGTCCAAGGCGGAGATTGGCCAGAGAAGTTACACTGGCACTGCGGGGCTACGGAACATCGGTCGGAACGGCAAGCCGGGAAACACCTTTTGCCCTCACATACGGAATGGAAGCCGTACTCCCAATCGAGTGGAAATCCCTCGCTCAGGTATCTTTATTTGGAAAGCCGGATCAACGAGGTCGAATGGCTCCAAAGTCGCCATGACGAATTGGCCCTACTAGACGAACGCCGATTGAAGGCCATGGAACACATCCGAGCCTACCAAGGAAGAATGGCGAGCCTTCGACAAGAAAGTAAAGCATCGGGAGATCCGAGAAGGTGATCTCGTTCTAAAAGAAAAGCCCCGGTCCGTATCAACCCTCTCGGCAAATGGGAGCTGTATGGGTCGGGCCATATGTCGTCCGAGAAGATCTTCTCGGAGGAGTCATGCAACTTGCGGACCTCGACGGGAATCCCTTTGTACACCCGGTGAATGGTGACAAGGCTGCGAGATACTACGCGTAAAAAAAAAAAAAAAAAAAAAAACAAAAAAAAAAAAACAAAAAAAAAAAAACAAAAAAAAAAAACAAAAAAAAAACAACAAAAAAGAGTGCTAAAAGAGTAATACCCAACTAGGTTAGAAACCCGAAAAGGGCGGCCTAGGTAAAAAACGAGGGTTGCACCAAAAAAACAAAAAAGAGTGCTAAAAGAGTAATACCCAACTAGGTTAGAAACCCGAAAAGGGCGGCCTAGGTAAAAAACGGGGTTGCACAAAAAAAAAAAAAAAAAAACAAAAAAAAAACAAAAAGAGTTCACCGAGGTTGAACTACGAAGACTGAGCTCCTCAAAATGAGGGGAACGTAGAGCGGCGGAAACGGTTCGGTCTAAAACACAAATAAAAGCCATACTTTGGCATCAATACAATTGATCGAGACCATGAAAGCGTCTCGAAAAACTCTAAAGCAATTCAAATATTCATTACAAGTTAAAAGCTCTTTGATGAGTCTAAGCCCGATTCATTCCTACAGCGGCAACTGCTGCTAAGATACATAATCAAACTAATGCGTACGTCATGGCAAGAAAGGGATACTTGGAAACCTCGGAGTCACTCCAAGCCACTCGTCTTGGCCTCTCCCTTCTTCTTCCCCCTCCGAGTCTTTCTCTTCGAACCAGGAAAAATGTCGGTATTCCTCCTACCGAGCTACGGTATAGGAACGGGGTCTATCAAACCGGCCTCTGTCGGGGCCTTAGTAGCCACAGCGTCATCCCTCATCTCTGTAACCTAGGCGGTAACATAGGAGCCCTCCTCTCTGTCTCTTGACGTAAGCCTCATAATCAGTCACGGCGTCTCCGCTCCTGTCATGAGGATTGGCCCTCGCCTCGGCCCTCCTCCTCTCAAAGCTTGATCGGGTCCTCCGCACCATGATGGCCTCACGCCGCCTCAAAATAGCCACGAGTCTCTCCCGGATGCCTCTCATACCAATCCAGTGTACCAAGTGAGTCAGGAACACCGGTCTCGGACGCCGAGAATGACCCGAGGAGGAAAGGCATCATACCTCCATGCTCGGGAAAGAAATGGAAACACCGAGGGATCATCCATGGAAACAGGAGCCACCACCTGGTGGCTACATCATCAAAGCCCTCCAAAGGAACCTCGCTCCAAGCCAAGCCTAAGGACCGAGCCGGAATGTAGAAGCTGGATGAGAAAGCCCGGAAGCATAACCACATGGGACCCGTCTGAAGCACTCTGCGAGTCTCCACCCGCCAATGAGGCACCAACCATCGATATCTTCGGTCTGGCGACCCGCCATCCAACGCTCCCACGAGCCACGATCATCAAAATCTACATCAACACCTCTCTGGCAAAAGTCCAAGTCTGATCATACGAGAGGTTTCCGAAGAACCCCAAACGCTCCATCGGCCACGGGGTCAAGAGAAACGGGCTGCCCCGTGCATATACCGCCTTCCGTAGCTAATTCCGAGAGCATGAAAAGTCTCCCAGAATCAAAGGAACGACATCTACGCCGGGCGGCACGGTGAACGACAACATCCGGCGAGACCGATGGCGGATCCCGAAGGAATAGAACCATGAAAGTAGCAGGGTGCCAAACATACAAAGTGCAAAGGCATCCCAATAGGCATCATCCACCAAACCTAAGCCCCTAAATCTGTCGGGAAGACCGAAAATATCGAAATGATCGGGACCGCGGATCATACCTTGCGCTTTCCTCAGGGAAAGATAAAGGAGGACGCACAATCTGTCAGCAAAAGAAGCCCCTCCGGGCAAAGGGACCGCTATCTCTTCCACCTCCGGACCTCCAAGCAAGGCCCGAAATTCTTCGACAGTCGGAACAATCTCGTTGAAGGAAAGGCAAAAGACATGCCTTCTAGTATCCCAAAACGAAGAAGAAGCTCTTAAGAGGTCATAATCCGGAACCAATTCTTTGAGAGACCACAAGCACCTCACCTTGTACCGTTCTTCAAAGAAAGACCTTCTCTCATGCATAATTTCCCGGGACCAATCCTTGAACTTGTTGAGAAATGACATTTGGGATTCTTGGGATAACTTTGAGGGAGTTTTTCTAAGGTTTTCCATGGTTTTTTCTCTTCCTCCCGAAAATGGTTTGTTTGAATTTGGAGGTTGAAGAAGATATTTGAATTTGAAATAAAGCAAAGCAGATTTAAAGCAAAATCAAAGGACGGAGTGTCGACGCAGTCCCCTCCGCGCGGACATGTTTGTTTCCCAGAAAAATGCAACGGTTCAAAGCTGCTACACCAAAAGAGGAATATTCCGTCGGTTGCTCGAAACAGTGCAAAAAAACCTCCCCAAACCGGTCCAACACTAACACCCTTGCAAAAAAAAAAAAAAAAAAAAAACAAGGCTCATGCAACATTGCATTCATCTTGCATTGCATTACATAATAATCCTAAATAATTACATTCCAAAAAAAAAAAAAAAAAAAGCATTAATAATCCTAAATTATTACAAAAAATGTGCATCTGTCTAAACAAGTACAATCTCAAAAAAAAAAATCCCAAAAGATAATCAATCGAATCCCAGCGCTGACGTCATCCCCTGGTCCCTCTTGCGGCTCGGGCCCGCCTCGTCGGGAGCCACGAAAGTCTCGGGCTCGGGAGTCGTCCTCATCTCCGAGAAAGAGGCTCGTCGGGACCAACCGGCACACTACGATAGGGTAAACCCCGGATCCACTGAAGAAATCGTATCCGAAGGTGAAGGCGTCCGACTCACGAACATACGGAGACGACCCACCATGCCGCCCAGGACGTGTCCACGCCCGTACGGATCCCCAAGAATGACGTGATCCGAAGGCGGTGCCGCGGTGATCAATGAGAGGAGAAAGAGGGGTCTCGGAAGAAGTCTCCGAGGGAATAGGAGAAGCCTCCCGTCGGACGGAGTGCCGGCCGTGGTCTCTCGCCCTAGCACGAGGTGCCCGCAAGCAACCATCCTCCGTATGAATCTCTTAGCCCCGATCACTTGCTTCGTCGGCTTCTCGACGACCACCTCCGTAACCGCACAAAAGCAAAAGCGTCAAAAAAAAAGAGGTGATGCTAAAGATGATGAAACAAAGGAAAGAAAAGAAGGGGAAAAGGTGAAACCATACCTTCATACCGGACGAGGCCGGAAAGCTCGTGGAAGTCGCTCGGGTGAGGGATCTGCACCCTCAATCGGACCCCGTCTGGATATAGGAAAAATCCGTCCGAGGGTACCGCGGGATCCCAAGCCCCTCCTATCCAAAACACGAGGCATCCTCGGCCTCCTCAAGACGAACGTCGCATACGGCTCAATCGCCACGAAATCCGAGAAGTGCGGCCGGCTCTGTAATCATCCCGTGTCACGGACCGATCACTCGGGTGCATCATATCGGCGGGAGGCTCCACCGGTGTCAACAATGGCGAATTCACGCCATGCGACGCGTCGCCCCTCTCTCCCGAGATAGTAGACGTCGCAAGTCGAGGCCTCTCAAGATCCTCCCAGGCCTGCCGCATCCAGATCTGGGCGCCCACTTCAGTGCGCTACCTCAGCGATCCCGGGGGAAGAATATCATCCCCTCATCTGTCTCGGCCTCAGTCGAAGGAAGGCAATCCGCGTACACGAGTCGTACGCCCCCTGGAGCTTATCTTTTCCGGGCATGCTTGGACCAAGGCGCATGGCCGGATACGCCCGACGTACGCCTCGAGTGCCTCCACACCGTGACATGGAAGAACTCCCAGCGCCCATACCTGCCAAAGGCAAAGATCGAATCAATCTAAGTGCAAAAAAAGAAGTGCGTGCTCAAAGGAAAGAGGGAAAGCAAAAGAGAGCTTATACCTCGGAGCGAACTCAAAGCGGTACAAGGAGCTCACGGCCTTCCGGATTTGTATCTATCAAGAGCGAAATGCGGCTCGGCCCGGCCGGCCTCCCCCGAGAAATATCTCCAACCGTCTCCATGTCCTCCAAGGACCTCGGCAAGGCAAAGACCGCCGTCCCCTCAAAGCATGACCAAAGAGCGTGCTCGAGAAAGTAAACCACGGGAAGGGCCTAGCAATCGCTCGGCGCTAAACCTATCCTCCCGGCCTCGTAACTCGCGATGGTCTCCACAATCTTACCGTAGACCACGGCATACTCCATCCCCATCCCCTTTTTGGGAATAGGGGAAAATCCAAGAAGATCCTGCAGGTCCGCGTCACTGTAGCCATCTCTCCACTCAATGCTGCGTCCATTAAAGGACAGACCCGTGATCGCAGCATAGTCAGAAGGCGTAACAGTCGCCTCGCCCCAGAAGAAGTGGAATGTGTGGGTCGCATCCCACCAGTGCTGCGCCAGAGCAAACATCAAGCCCTTGCTCTTAGGGAACTTGACCAGTCCCCTCAAGCACTCGACGAACTCCCAGAGCCCCGTCTCGACAACGATCTGTCTCGGACTCGGCAAAGCTCCTCGGCCCGCATCCGGAAGCCGGTCCCACAAGTCAATCACAGACTCCACCGATCCTCGAGTCTTCATTTTGTTCAGCTGCTCCGTCACAAAACGGTGTCCGCCCTGTAAAAAAAAAAAAGGAGAGAGAAAATGTCAAAAAAAAAAAAATTGCATTTGCATTTACAAAAAAAAAAGAGAGAAAGCATACACATTAAAAAAAAAAATTCGACAGCATAACAGCATACAATGAGCATAGCCCCATTTTTCTCGCATGAAAGAAAACAATTTTCAGCAAGTCCCAATGCATTCATCAAAAAAAAAAAATGCATTCCTACGGAAGTAAAAACTCCGTCCCATTTTCAACAAAAAAAAAAAATGCATACATATCATCCATCTTACATGCAACGGGAGGAAAAATCCGTCCCACTTTTCAAAAAAAAAAATCCTAAACATGCATACATCTCATATTGGCAAAATGCCCATTCTTTCCAAACAAAATGCATGCATTGCATCAAAAAAAAAAATCATCATCATCAAGAACATGCAATATTCAATTTCAAAAAAAAAAAATCACAATTCTTCGAATTTTCACAGGTAATTTTCGAATCAAAAAAAAATGTGGCAAAAATGCCAATTCTTTTTCCCAAGCAAAGTGCACATTTTGGGTTACTCATATACTCATTACAACATGCAAAGCATCAAAATCAAGATTCAAAACCAAGAACATCAATCATTCGAATTTTCAAAAAAAAAAATTCAAAAATCACCCAAAAATTTCAAGCAAGAAATCAACATAGGGATCAAAGGGTTTCAAAGTATACCGTTCGGAGATGCGGATCCGAAGCCCAATGTTGCCAAGCATCGGGATAATGCTCCTCCGTAACCGATTGCGAGAGGTTGTAATGCCTCCTCATCCGGACGAGCTCCAATCGCCTCTCCGCTATGGGACCACGTCCTTGGCCTTGAAAAGCGCCTTCCCCGTGTTCCATTGCTTGAAAAATTGAAGAAAACGGACGAATTTTGAAGCTTCTAGGGCCAAAAATGCATTTATTCTCCTCGTTTCGGTCTCTCTCTCTCGGCAATTCAAAAATTGGGCGAGGGAAGAAGAAGGGCGTTGGCCCATTAATACCCCCGACTTTCCATTCCCTGCCGCGCGGATGAGATTGTCGGGGGTCAAAATGACCCTTTTGCCCTTTAAAATTTCGGGACTCGCAATTCGGTCCCAACTTGACGAGTTAACCAAAGATAACCAAAGTCGGCCCCTTGTCAAAAAAATCTTCCCTGCTAGTCAAACGTAAGACCGAGTGCCCCGAGAAAGATAACGAAATCTCGTATCTTTCATCAAAATTACCCCCGGCAGTCAAACGTAAGACCGAGTGTCCCGAGAAAGATAACGAGATCCCGTATCTTTCATCAAAATCATTCCCGGCAGTCAAACGTAAGACCGAGTGTCCCGAGAAAGATAACGAGATCCCGTATCTTTCATCAAAATCTCCCGGCTGATCGAAGCGTAAGACCGAGTGCCCCGAGAAAGATAACGGATCCCGTATCTTTCATCAAAATCATCCAACGGCAGTCAAACGTAAGACCGATTTCCTGCACGAATACATCGATTTTCCCCAAAAAGGCTAACAAAAACATCAATCCCAAAAGTTAACGGAATCCCAAAAGCCAACGAAATCTCAGTAGTACTCGAACTACGAAAGGGCTTGATTCCCACTAGGGATACGTAGGTAGCCTATCATTAGGTCCAGCCCCTCGACCAAAACGGTCACCCTCTCCTTCAAAGCAGACGAAGTCCACCGAAAGGCCATTTCAAATTAAGGTCCAAGGCGCCTAAAAAGCCATCATCATCAAGGTTCGAGGCACCTAAAACGCCATCTCCAAGGTTCGAGGCACCTAAAACGCCATCTCCAAGGTTCGAAGCCCACCGAAAGGCCATCATCATCAAGGTCCGAGGCGCCTAAAAAGCCATCTTCAAGGTTCGAGGCACCTAAAACGCCATCTCCAAGGTTCGAGGCACCTAAAACGCCATCTTCAAGGTTCGAGGCACCTAAGACGCTATCACTGGAAGAGCGATAAATCGCAAAAATCCCCAGCGAATACCCGTCGGACCAAAAATGGTCATTCCTATCCCCAAAGGGCGGATAGCCATCAGACCAAAAATGGTCATCTCTTATCCCCAGCGGAGTTTCTTTCCAAAGAACTGATCAGAACTCGCTCATCGGGTTCGAGGCACCTAAAACGCCATCATCTCCGGTGGTCAAAGACCCGAACTACGACCGGCTTGATTCCCACCGGGATACGTAGGTAGCCTATCGCTAGGTTCGCCACCCGATCACTCGATCATCCTGCCAAATATGGAGCCTTACTCTTATCGACGACCCCGCTTCCTTCGAAGCGCCGTCGCCGAGGCTACTGTAAGTGCTCCAATTTGAGCTTGTTAGAATTTTCGTTAGAAAATTAACGAAAGTTATAACATTTCTAACAATTCCTAACTATCCTAACATTTCTAACAAAGTGAGGGTAAAATGGGCATTGTTATTTAAGGTTAAACCTTAAAAAAGAATCTCAAAAAGCAAAACAAAAGAAGAAAACCAAAAATGGCAATGGTGGAAACAAAAAAAAGCTGTTAATTTGAATTTTGAAAAAGATTATTCTTCTTGTCCAAAGTCAAAGTGCATTTAATGAACGATTACCGCACGTGCTGGATCCATCCGCGCGGATGAGTTTGCTATTTTCAGAGGGCTATAAATTGAGCCCTCCAGTCACAAAAATAAGGAGGAAGAACACATTTTGCACCGAACCTCTGGCGAAATATAGAGAGAAAACAGTGAGAATTCACAAGAATTGTCACCTTTTTCTCTCCAATCTTTCCCAACTCATATTCATCCACTCACTCTCATATTAAATCCCTAAACACTCATACACTCAAGCCAAACACTCAAGAACACAAGGAAGATTGGTAAACCCTCCTCTTCCTAACCCTAAATCTCATCCATGCATGCATCTTCAAACTACAAAATGTAGTTCTTTCATCTTCTTTCTCTAGATCTAAGAAGATCACCATGGAAGACCATCTCCATGGATGATCTTCTACAAAGATCAACATTATTTTCAAAGCTTTTCTTGCTTACTTGCAAAAATGCACTTTCAAAACCCTAAAAAACCATTTTCAAGCACCAAATCTTGATTTCAAAGGGTAAAATCCCCCTCCCCAAGCAAATGAAATGCTTAGTCCTAATGTACCCCAAGGATGGTTTGGTATAGTTGATTCACCACTAAAATGTCTAGTGATCACTAACCAAAACCTAGGGAAATGGGGACAAGCATGGATGCAAAACCCCCTTTAAAATCATATTCTCCTTCTTGGGAAGTTGCTGTCCAGTAGCAATTTTCCCAGACCTCAGTCCATTGTCTTAATTTTTGGACACAGATGAACTTGGAATTTGGTGTTGACTACAAAATACTTTTTGTAGCCAACATCCAGAGCTTTCCAGACATATTTTTATCTTATTTTTTGGGTGAGTAAAACTCCTCTTTTCAAATTTTCTTTCAGAGGCTAGTTCATCAGCTTCTGAGAATCCAGATCTCATATCTGAGGTTTCCAGAAGGTTTTGACCCCTCAAATCTTCTCCAAAATGGAAAATTCCTTCGTACAAACTTTATTTAAGGTGTCTAGAACAACTTTCATTCTCTGAGTTTAACCAGATTATGAAGTTTTAAGACCCTTGAATCCCTTTCAAAATCAAAGGTCCACTGCCTTTTTCATTCTGGCAGAAATGGCTCTCAACTTCAAAAGGTCTTTTGAGTACCAAATCTCAATCCAAAAAACTTCCAAAAAATCATGGGATCAGTTTAAAGTCTTAAAAAGATATCCCAATTTTTACTTTTCTGAGTTTCAACTTATTTTGGCCAAAACACACACACACACACACACACAAATGATTTTCAGCTTGGAAGACTCGTTTTACGAGGCGCGTCGGGTGCACACTAACGTCCTTCCCGACGCGTAACATGACCTCCGAACCTAAATCTCTGATCTCGGGCTTTTTTCAAAGTTTTGGCCCTCAAAATTAAAATGGCGTGGCGACTCCGTTTTTTCCGGTTTTATTTGGTTTTTCAAAGAAACGCAAAAACCGAATTTTTCCCGCGAAATGGCACACATCATCACAGGTGCGGCCGTGAGCGTGAAGCTCACATGCTTTCTTTGGACTTCGTTGGAAGAAGTGCAAGGTATGACTTTTGATTCTGGTCATATCGACATCTCTGCGCTACCGGAGCGATTTATGAGTGATGATGAGAGTGACGTCTCATGGGATGCATTTGCTTTGTGCGTGATAGCGATGCTTTTCATGGTCAACTCCCTTGGGGTATGTAACGGTGATTTGCTGGATGTGGTAGGGCACTGCCGAGCCGGGAAGGATATTGCTCCGTTGGTGCTGGGGGAAACCCTTCACGGCATTGATCGTCTGGCGATTGGGGATAGGTTTATGAGAGGGGGAAGCCCTGTTTTTCTCACCTTGTGGTTGCAAGAGAGGCTTCAAGCCATGCCCGAGTCTTCTGCGTCTTTGAGTCAGTGGACATTTTCTCAGCGACCTCTTGTATTAGATATGGATCAGTCCGCCTGGGAGAGATGGATGGCATAGCTTGGTACGCATCAGATCCGTTGGTGGGTTCCTCACTGGGGGATTGAGACTAGGAGGGCCTTTCAGGATGGTTCCTATGTTGTCAGAGTTCCAGGTTTGTCTTGGTCCTCCTTCTATATTCCGTCGCTCGTTTCTCGACAGTTCAGGATGAGGCAGGAGCCTTTGCTAGACTGGGATGACATCGCCACTGTGGAGGTAGCTTCTCTTTGCATGGTGTAAGTACGCCAATCCAATTCGCTATCCTTTTAGATGCCTTTTAATATGATAAAATTGCATTAAGGGGCGTTTTGGTAAATTCCCGGTCTATTCCGAGACTTTCGGAAACATCCCATAAGTTTCTTGCGAAGGAAGTACCTTTTAGTACTTTGCTCATACCAAAGGACCTGCAGGGAATAAACTTGTTTTGGACCTTTTGGGTATTATCCCAGAATGTTCCAGAAACTGGTTTTGGCGCCAAAAGCAGTTGGTGACACCTTGTGTCACGCGACAAATCGAGGCTTGGAAAATGGTTACAGAAGGTCGTGCGACACCTTGTGACCATCAACTGCAGCCTATAAATAAGATCCTACCCCTCTCAGAAAAGGATCCCAACTTTCACATACTGTTACTCTACCGAAATTGGAGCATAACACACATACTGAACACACACCCCTCTCTCTCCTACCCAAAATCAACCTTCAATTCCCCCAATTCACTCCAATTCCCCATCCATACTTAGATCCATCATCCATCCATCCATTCCAGTCCAAGTAACTTCAGAAGCAGTTGTAGAAGGGTTCTATACCAAACTTGGTATAGAATTCGTGGAATCATCAAGGGTAACCCCTCAATTCCATCTCTCTCTCTCTCTCCTACCTTGCTACTTCCATAATTTCATCATTTCATCATCCTTGGGTTCAGTAATCAGACTCCGTCTGTCTTGATTATTGAACCCCAATCGCAATCTCTCTGTTTAACATTGTTGCTTTGAATAATTGAATGCTTATGGTTTAATCATTGTTGGAATTGGTGTTTAATTCCCAAGGGAGTGTGGATCCACCCATATCCACACCCCTTGGTCGAATTGTTGATAATTGTTCATTTCGAAGCTTAATTGTTTGATTATTTAGATATGTGTTGGTTTTTGGTTGATCTGTTGTCCAATTGTCAGATTCCTGCAGAAGGACACTTTGTGTCACGCGACACATCATGCTTGGTTGATCCTGTGTCACGCGACACATTCAGCCATGCATGTCCTGTGTCACGCGACACACTTTGTCCATTTGCAGAGATAAATTTTCAGTTGTAAGTTTTTCTGATCTGTGTATATGGGATGCGGCCTCCCTAACCAAATGGCTCACAAGTTGTAAGATCTCAATTCATATCAATAAAATTCATGGTTTATCACATTTGTCTATTATCATTGTTTGCACATACTTTGGATTATTTGGATGTTTAGTTAGAAAGACTCGTCTACGGACGAGGCGTGTTGGGTGAGCTCTCGGTTCTTCCCAACACGTAACCTGACCCCCGGACCCATTTTCTCTTTCAAAGGTTTTTCAAAGTGTACCTTAAAACATGGCGTGGCGACTCCTATTTTTTTCATCATCGAAATCTCCAAAATTTCGGGCGAGCGCACATTCAGTGGCGACTCCGCTGGGGACTACACTTTTGAAAACCTGTTTTTCAAAACTAAGAGGGTCAAACTTTCATTCAATTAAACATCCAACATATCCTTCTTTATGTGCATCATTGATAATCTTTTGTGATACATGCATTTTATTGCATTATGAGACTTGTGTGCCTTTGGTGTGTCTTTTGTGGCCATTTTGTTGTGCTCTATAATTGTGCTTTGTCCCTTGCCATGGAGAAGCAGTGGCTAATTTCATTTTGCAGGTTCTGATTCAGTGACTGATCAAGTCGTGTGACACCTCTGTTCCATGCTGTCCTGTGTCACGCGACAGGATTGGTCACTGAACAGTCTTCAGTTACTGGTTTGAGGGCAGTCCCTTGAATCAAATTAACGCAATTGATTGTTGTACCCCTTTGTTCCCTGTGAGAGTGTGTGTGTTTTCTCTTTGTTTTTCTTTTTCAAAATAAAGAAAATAAAAAAAAAATAATAATACAAATTTTTGTTTTTCATAAATAAAAAAACAGTCATCCGCACACTACACCACATAGATCTAGAACCCTCGGGTGCGATTGACGGCATCGCAGACGGCCATGAAATTCGCCTACGCTTGAGCGCCTGAAATCAAACCTATCCCCCTACCACGTTATAGGTGGCGCCACACTTAAAGCTTACCCACGGTTGGTTTTTTTTATACAACATTTTAATCACACTAAAATGAATTGTTTTTTGAAATTTACGATAGGTCCTTATTCCTTTCCCAAAACCTTACACCTTGTGGGCATGTTGCCAATGCAACATGGTTTCACGTGAGGACATGTCACTCTCGTGACGTGTCCTAACGAGAGATCATGCCGCATTGTCACCATGCACCGACGAGAGGTCATGCCGGATTTTTCTTGGAAATTCTTCGAGAATACCCGTTATGCTGTCCAAATTTCCCCAGAAATTTGGACCACTCGTCCGTCTCACATAGTTTTTAGGTCTTGTTTAGGTATCGTCACCTATTATTAATTTCAATGCAAATCATTTGGTGTGATTTGAATGTTGCGTCCTTAGGTTTTCCCAAGGTGTAGATTGCGTAAATAAATGCTTCTCCTTTCCCAACCGCAATTAGGATTTAAATTACTGATTTATACTTGAACATAAATAATTTGTTTGCGCGAGTCCGTCCGTCTTTTCCTTTCTCTCTCCCGCACTTCCTCAAAGTCTTCTTCCTTCACTACCTTATAAACCCGTATCTACCCCTGCAGCTACGGCGAGTTGGATCCGCTCTTCTGTTCCGGGAGCTCGTCTGGTCCGTGTTGTTGAAGAAGTTCCAACAGTTTCGGGGGTTTCAGTCAATTCAGAATCAGATATGGCCGGAAATGGTGATGTGTTTGCTGCTCAGTCTGCTGGAGGTTCAGTTTCGATGGGTCAACCGGGTTTGAATGACATGTCCAAAAAAGAGTTGAGAATAACTTTGGAAGCTGCTTTGGCTAGGGAACGTGAATCCCGTTTGTTGGCTCAGAAAGCTAAGGCTCGAGAGGAGGAAGCCCATACCCATTTTGTGGAGGCCATGCGAGCTAGAGGAATCGCAGTACTCCGCCGAGAGGATGGTTCTTACGAAGAAATCACTGAAGATAGTAACAACGGGATCGGATCTGCTTCTCCCGTTCAACCTGCTCAACCCAACTACCATGCTATGCCACCTCCCGTGAGTTATGCTCCTCACCCGGATCGGATGCCATATCCGGAAATGACCATGAATACCCACGGAAGGGTTCCTCTCCCAATCTCTCACACTCATAATCAAGTTGCTCAGCAGGGTTTCAGCAAAAGTGGTGGCCAACCATCGAACTTCTTTGATCTCACTTCCTCACCAACTCCCAATGCCCCATTGCCGCAAGCTCAGTACGGATTCCAGTTTCAAGGAAGCTATTCCCAACCCCAGGTCAGCATGTATCAAGACAGTTATCAATATGGTCAGTCCAGTCAGCAGCAAGGTGTCTTCCAAGTTCCACAGCAGCAATCCCGGCCCGGTCACGGAGTCTATCGAAACCAGGGTTTGTCAGGATCAGTTCTCGCAACATCCCCAGAATCAATCTCAGTTCCAGAGCAACTTCTCTCACCCCGCAGTGTGTTCTCCTCTCACCCAGCACCTATATGGTTCCACCCCATATTCAGCTCCTTGCATCAGTACCGAATTTTCTACCCAAGGTCAGTTTGGATGTCAATCGGCGCAGTTTGGCCCACAGAATCCAAGTGTTCAGTTTAATGGTTACTGTAAGTACCCAAATCCGGATCGCCAAAATCCGTTAGAGGTTAATCGGAATCTGTTAACTGGCCCGCTCCAGGTTAATCGAAACCCGTTAAGCTCCCCGTTCTCAAGCCAACAAGACATCCCGGGAATGCCCCGTGCATCCCAACATTGAAGCGTACTCAACACACGTCGTCGCACGTAAAAGTACAGCTTTCCCTGAAAAATGCACTTTTTGGCACTTTCCGGGGGCGTTTCGGACATTTTCCGGACTGTTATTTTAAAAACGGACAAAACCGGGGATAATGGCACGAACTCCCACGAACCTGGTGAGTCATGGGACACGTGGCACGCATGCCACAGCTCCCTCGTCAACATCAATCAAAAATCAGTGTGAAAAGACTAAAATACCCCTGGTATGCAGTCCAAGTCCGGCCGGACTCTTTTGCAGACAATCCAGAATTGCCAGCAAGTCCCTCCAATTTCCAAAGTTTCACAAAACCCCCTGAAATTCAACCTCAGTCCGTCCGGACTCATTCTGAAATTTCACCTATAAATACAGATTGTTGTCAAAGCATTTTAAGAACAACAAAATCTCTCCATTTTCACCTCAAGCCATGGCCCAAGCCAGTTTCACCCTATCCCGAGCCCCCGTTTCGCCTCGATTCGCGTGAAAACTCCGTATTTCGATCAAATACAACCCCCGCCACCTCAAAACACCGTTCCAAACACTTTTTCGTATCCCGTATACGCCCCCCGAGCCAAAGGAGCCGACCCTAGCCATAGGTAGCGCTCTCTCTCTCTCTAAACTCTCGTTCCGTCTCGGTTTACGCGCCAGTCGCTACAACCATTTCGGACGACGTTGTTGAAATGTAGACGTCACCGTCTAACGGGGTCCGATACGTTTTAGTCCACGATCCTCTTCTCTTCCCGTAAGAGAAGTAATCTCAGATTAAAACGGCATTCCGGCCCCGTTCGGTTACTTTTTATGTCATTTACAAATTCCGGATCGTTTGATCCGTCGAACGTCATTTACTTTCATGTCATTTACAATTCCGGATCGTTTGAGCCGTCGATCTTTCTTTATTTTTACGCAACTTTACAATTCCGAGCCATTTGGCTCGTTGAACGCACTTTACAATTTCGGGTCATTTGATTCCGTCGATACCGCACTTTAAATACTGTCATTTACAAGTCCAAGCTGTTTGGATCGTGATAGTATTTACTTATCAAAAGTCTGAGTTGCAAAACGATTCGTTGATCGCATATCATTTAATGCTTTTTTCCCGTAAAATCGCTAACAATATAATGCCCGGTTCAAAACCGGAGTTCGACATTCGAACTCTCTTTCAAAATGTGCGAAATGACGTTTGGCCTCCAAACGCTCATCTTCAAACTTAAAAGCCGACTTTTGACATTCAAAATCATTTAATGCTTTTTTCCCGTAAAATCGCTAACAATGACATGCCCGGTTCAAAACCGGAGTTCGACATTCGAACTCTCTTTCAAAACGCGCGAAATGACGTTTGGCATCCAAACGCTCATCTTCTAACTTAAAATCCGACGTTTGACATTCAAACGCTCTTTTCTTAAAAGTCAACATTTGACACTTAAGATAAACAGTTAAAATCAGCATTCGCGCCACTTTTCCTAAAACTTCCAAAATCGACGTTTGTCATTCAAACGCTCGCCTTTTCAAACAAAATCACATAATCAACGTTTGACATTCAAACCAAGATAAAGCTTGTCATTCAAGCCCCCATTTCCAAAAATGCCAAACACACACACACACATGCACACATTTTCGAGAAAGGTAAAAAGACTCGTCATACGAGGCGTTTCAGGTGATCTCAAAATACTCTTCCCGAAACGTAACGTGACCTCCG
Organism: Adenophora triphylla var. japonica; assembly: GCA_022495995.1. Taxonomy (NCBI): domain Eukaryota; kingdom Viridiplantae; phylum Streptophyta; class Magnoliopsida; order Asterales; family Campanulaceae; genus Adenophora; species Adenophora triphylla. The sequence continues at coordinate 93,013 of JAFEMH010003265.1, read as the reverse complement.
AACCTAACAATCTATGGTACTTAAAAAAGCTTTTTACTCGTTTTTGCTACCAATAAAAATGACTCCCCGTTTTCAAAACTTTTTTCTAAGTTTTTGCTGCCAATAAAAACAACACCATTTTCGACCAAAAGTCGTTTCTCAACGTTTGGGCTCAAAATACAAAAACCGCGTGGCGACTCCTCTCCTTCCCGAAAGCGAGGTCTCAGACACCAACCCCCCGCGAAAGACAACCGCCCTTTCACCGCGCGCGAAAGTCCGGGTAATTTCAGTTGGCGACTCCGCTGGGGACTTGGATACTTTTTTCAAAACTACAGTTGTTTTCAAAAAAGCCTTCCGTGGGTCAAGCTTTCGTTTACCCTTCCTCGTTCATGTGTGCGTGCATTACTTTAAACCTTGAACGGTTTTTTTCAAAAGGGCATTACATTTGGATCATTTACAAAATCATAACATGTTCGTGCATTCCCGTTCATACTTGATTTTTATGCTACATTTTTTGAACTGCGCATAAAATTCTTTAAGACACATTCTGAAAAATCTCTGTTTTACTAAAAAAAAGAATTTTAGTGACCGCACACTACTCGCACTTGCTGCCTCGGTACACCGCACTTCACGTGCACTTGCTGCCTCGGTACACTGCACACTACGACCCGTAACCCGGGATGACCGTGTAAGCCATGCACTCTTTTATGTCACACTTCGTCCAAGACCCCGGTTGGTTTTTGGCTTAGTACGTGTCATAAAGCCCAAGTGTATGTTTTTTACGCCGGGTTCCGCCACGAGTCAAGCTCGAAAGATTGAGACCGAAGGTCGTTCTCAACCCGAAGTCTTGCGCTTTTCAGCCTTGACTTTGACGCAGAGCTCTGCCGAAAAATATACTCGAAGGTTCAATGTGACACCGTGTCACCAAACCCTCACCGTATGCACCGTGCTAGCCACAACTTGGCCGATGTCAAAAGCTAAGGCCCCTCGCACAAGCGAGTCAGGAGAGGTCATGCCGAAATTTTGGCACGATCCCCGCCTTAACTTAAGGACGTTGACTTCGACCGTGGCCCGTGCGTCACATACGTTGGAAGTTTGCGTGATCAGCTAGCCTTAAGTTCACTTTTTCCTTTGTCGGTGGAACTCACTTGCCTTATAGGACCCTCACTCGAGATTTTCCGTCCCGAGAAGATGATCTACAAATGGAAACGAGGGTCTTATAAGCGTAGTGACGAGATCCACTGAATAGAGCCTTAGGTTAGTTGCGAAAAAGAAGACACGATCTTTTTCAACCGATTAGGACTCTGAGAAAACGCGTTTTAAGTAAACATTAATCGGTAACTGCACATTGCACTAGCTCGAAACCCTGAGCCAAATACCCTTTTCCAAAGCCTAAACCCTGCCTTTCGTTCCCTGCGGCGAGCAGAAAGTGGTTCAGAATTCCAGGTCAGCGCCTTGCCAGAATCACAGTTACGGCGGCGTCGAGGCGGTTCTTCGGTTCCCTCGGTTCCCTCGACGAATATCCGACATGTCTAGCTCACCGAGAAATCGTGACGGGGACGGACCCCCGCCACCGGTATCAGATATGACATTGGAAGAAGCCATTCGGGCTTGTGAGGTTCACAAGAGGCAGAAAGAAGATCAGCAGAATTTTGTGATACAACTTCTGAATGAGCGAGGTATAGCAGCTATCCCCCAGTCAGACGGTACTTTCGTCCTAGTCGAGGACGACGATTCCTCGAAGCCAGTACCTCAAACCTTCAACCAGGTTCCTCCCCCGCCAACCTACGGGATGCCTTCGAACCAAGGAAACAGCCGACCTAGGCTTCATGTTGCCACCTCTCAGGGCAACCCTGCCATATACGGCCAAGCCAGTGCTACTCCCATCACTCAGTACCACCAGCGCACCGCTGGACCATCTCAAACAGATGCCAATACCCTCCAATATCCTCTCAGGTTCATCCCATTGCCTATACACGAATCCCAAAACACCGGGGACAAACCCCGATATAGTCCAGAAAAGGCCCCCATATATCCCCATATATCAAGCCTTCCACCTCCAATCACTACCGCTCTCGTGGTAGCACCCGGCGTCGAGCCTCAAAGTCCACCACTGGACCCAACCTTAGCCTGGATGGTCGAACAGATGAAAGACCTGAAAGCCACCATGAGCCCCTCAAAACAGGAAACGCTCAAATCCACAGATCTGGGAATGGTCATGCCTCTCCCTGCCAAGTTCAGAATGCCAGAGATGGACCGATTCGACGAAACTGAATGTCCTCAAATGCATGTCGACACCTACGTTCTCGGCATGAGAGCGAAAGGAGCAACCCTCCAGCAAATGGCCGATCACTTCCAGCATACGCTCAAGAGTTCAGCGTTACGATGGTTCCTAAGGGTCAAGCCTGCAGATCGCCATTACACAGGGATCGGATCGGTAACATCTTCCTAGAGCGGTAAGATGATCTAACTTAGAGTGGGAAACAAGTCGTGAGGACTTAATCACCACCGAGCGAAGCGAGATGAAAGCGTCAGAGAATTCTACAAGAGGTGGAGTTGGAAACTCTCCGAGATCATGGAGCCACTCTCCAAGGATGAACAGATGCGGATTTTCAAGTCCTGCTTAAGACCGTCCAACAGAACGCTCATTAGTCATCACTTCTTCCCAGATCTCCGGGCCATGGTCAATGCCGGCTCACAGTTTGAGAAGGATCTCAAGGAAAAATTAGCTACTGCACAGCCATATAGATACCGATCAGCAGTTGCATTAAATCCTGCACTGGCCCCCGGAAAAGGGAAAGATACGTCTGTCAACTACATCCATCAGGGACAACAGTCGGGCAACAGAAACCCCGTCCCACAAAGCAACAACTCCACTTCGAAGAAGCCTGCCGTACACTTCGACAAGTTGGACATGCCGCTGAGTAGATGCTGGAAGGGTTAATCAAGGAAGGCCTCCTCAAACCTGTTGCAAACTACAAACCCAAGAATCCCGTAGTTAACGCTGACAAGAGCAAGTACTGCACCTTCCATCAGTATCATGGCCATACCACCGACAATTGCGTGGGGTTACGGTACGAAATTCAGAATTTGATAGAGGAAGGAAAGTTGGAGCGTCCCCGTCGACCCAATACAGTCGGAAACCCTTTTCCGAACAACAACAGTGTGAATTCCATTGAGTGGGTGCCCAAGAAGATTGCCGCAAATCCAGTTCCTCCGCCTCTTCCAGCCGGGTCCTCATCGAATGTCCGCATCAGTTACGAAGTTTGTGACTGCTCCGCATGCCTGGAGTACGAGTCCCAAGACATGATCATGGGTAATTCCCCCAAAAAGCAGAAGAAGAAGTCTTCTCAACAAAAGCTGAGAGAAAGATATGAAGCTGGAGACACCAGTGTGGGAACACTCGGAGAGCCATCTGGGAGGTTCGATTACTACGTACTCTACTCCAGCCAGTCCTCCCTTCCTCCAGGCCATTCAGCTTTAGAGCAGACAGGGGTGGGAAAGCCGAAAAATCCTGCTGACACCAGATTTCAGGCCTCAGGGCTCCGGAATACCTCAGATCTTGGTAATCTTACTGCCAGTCAGAAGCTTAACCCCCCGCGGGATCAGCCAAGGTTCAATATGTCCAGCTTCAGAGCATGGGCCGGTTAAGGAAAGTTAAAGTCAGCTTGGCACTCACACTCAATCAACGTGCTAACCAAGGACGGCCACCGTCACAAACAGCCTCAACACAATCCCGAGGCACCAGCAAAGGCTTTACCTCGCAAGAGGAAGACAGGAAACGGATGGTTGATGACTCTCCTTCTCCAGATAGAGACCTGATCTACGATTCCCGACTGTATGGCAGTATGCTCACTTTCTGTGACGAAGACCTGCCGAGAGACGCCTCAGGGCACAATGAAGCCTTGTACATCACTCTCAAGCTCAACACCATATCTCTCCCCTGAGTGTTGGTAGACAACGGATCAGCAGTCAATGTCCTCCCTCTCAGTATGATGCGAGCCCTACGCATCGACGAAGGCCACATGATTCCGTCTGCCCGGACTATCAAAGCCTACGAAAGCACGTCTCGTCCCATCACAGGGACGGTGACTGCGGAGCTACGGTTCGAAACCCAAATGGTGCCAGCAAAATTCCACGTGATGGACATTCCGTCCGAATTCACAGCTCTGTTGGGACGCCCTTGGCTACATCACATGAAAGCCATAGCCTCCATTCTCCATCAGTGCGTCAAGTTCATTAACCATCAGGGAGATCTTGAAGTCATTAGAGGAGACTGTTTCCTCATATGAAACGAAGCCGAGACAACAGCCAAGCGTGCCCGCAGCCAGACACCGTGGCTACCTCCTTCAAGTCATCCAAGGGACTATCGGGGCAAATCTCATCAGAATCCCTCAGAGTCCGAAGATGCTAACTATGTCAACGTCCTCGAGCGAGCGAGACCACAGAGCGATCGATACATCAAGTTCAACTGCCGTTTCCGACACTTGGAAGCAGATTGGAAAGAAACACTGAGCATCGCCATGATGCGGACACGTAAACCCCCTGTCTCCGATCGAAGATTTGTCAACATCCTTCAAACCTACTCTCTGGCCCTTCCAGGCGAGGAAATCTTCGTGATAAAGGTCAACAGGCATCGTCACACTCGTGATGAATGTATGGCAGTCGTATGGGATGTCCTCCACGAGGAATTGCCCGCTGAGCCCCTCTTCTCTAGCGAAGGGCATGATGTTTTTCTAGCAGCTCCAGCAGCACAGCAGGACGCGAGGCGTCCTTATGTCTGGGTTGAGCCGTCAGACGACAACGAATCAGGACTCTCCGGAGTCGAGGACGCGGCAGATCCACGAGAAGACCCCTACATACATATGCTCAGTTTCAAGGACGGCACCAGTTTCGATGATGTCACCTACGACCATGGCTCCAATACCATGGAAATTGTCAAGCTCAACATCCCGTACAGGCGGTTATCCGGCGAATGGAAACAACTGGTTGACACGACAAAGAATCCCTCTGATCAAGTGACTGACGACGACTTCGTCAACATCATATTTTCCAGATACCCCGATGATACCAAGGATCCGGTCCTTATTATCAGATTCTGCAATGCCAAAGTTACCCTCGACGACTGCCTGCTCATGGTAAATGAGGCCCTGGCCAATTGAGCTCAGAGCTCATCATCACTTCCGGCTGCCAGCCCCAGTGGCAACCGACCCGTACCGTCAGTCAAGCTTACAGCCACAAGCGCCGCCAAGGCCAAGGGCAACAGCAAAGGATACAAAGCTCCTCACCCTGTCACTAATCAGATCAACCTCAGGAATGCTTCCAGTAGCCACCCTGAAAACATCTGCAAGAGTCTTCCCCGCAAGACAAATCAATCTTTCGACAAAGGGAATGATCACCTTAGCATCAACATGCTCCAGTTCGATCCTGTTCCCAGTCGTCACGGCCACGAATTCAGGCATCCCGCCAGCAAACTGCTAGCTTTGATAGACTTGGCGATCCAGCGAGATCACGAGACTATCAACATCGCAGAATTCAACACCCTCGTGGGTTCAATCAAGCAGATATGGGCAAACTTCTTGGTAACCGAGATCAAGGAAGGCCGCATGGAATGTCCCAGCCCGACTTCCTTCATCAACATAATCCAAGTGTTTCCGCCATTCGGGGATTTGGATGTGATCACAGTTCTGGACACTAGTCAGACGGCGCGCACCTACGGAGACTGTTTAGCTCTCACAAGGAAAGCCCTCATGGAACTAGCCGCTCAAGAGAACCGTCTCTGGGACGATAACCAAGCTCAAAAGACCCACATGGACCAAGCCCTTAAAGTGTCACAAGCAGCTTCAGACAGAAAGCTAGAGGCCACTCTAGACCAGTTCGACCTCAAGGGTTTTGCTCACGGCAACTTCCTGGACTACCGTCTTTTCTCATCCAACCCCCTCCGGCCAGCGAGGGCGGTCAACGGTCCCAACGACCTAGGATATGGAATGACACAGCAGGATGAGTACCAGCGCTTACCTCCCCGAGGAAAGCAAGTTCTCTATGAAAGCGACGACGAAGACCATGAAACCATTCTCTTCCAAGCCAAGCATAAGGTCAACAAAACCGGAATCCCAAGGGTCCTGGGAGGATGGGGACGGATCATTTCCACTCTCAAACTAAAAGGCCAACTGAGGGAGGAAGGTCTATTCAAAAATAAAAGAAAGATGGGAATACATCTCCAGCAACTAATCAGGGAGATTCCACAGACTGCGGCATTCATTTACAGAAACGATCAACTGGGACAGCAACCAGTTACATGGGCAGATGTTCGAGAAGTCGTGTACTCACCTTCCGACATACCCGCTACTCAGATAAAGAAGAAGGGAAAGCTCTCCCCGATGGAAGTATATCTAGACTGCCGCGTGCAGTTCAAGGAAGCACTGGCTATTCTCACATGGGAAGAAACCCAGGCGCTAACTCTCGACGCAGGCTCTACTGCGAGAAAGTTGATCTGGGCTAAGAGTGGAGGAAAATTAGCAAACCATGAATATCGCCAAACCCAACTCCAGAATGCCCTGAGCATGCTCAGTAAGAAGGAAAGGAGGGCGGTATACCGTGAAGAGATCAAGGAGACAGTTCGCATGAGCCAAGAACTCTCCAACCTCCCCCGGAGGGTCAGTAACGGACAGTTCAGTTCTAGCAACCACTGTTGCGCATTGATGTTCGAGCAGCTGCGGCAATCCATAAACTATCGCCCCACGGAGGCACCCAAGCCAGTATCCTGGGACAGAATCCAGAAAGCTGCCGAAGCCCCCGGGAATGCATCTACAGTCAATGAAATGAGGGAAGACTTATGGCCCTATGCTTTGAGGAGTCCTCCTCTGACTATGGCTCAGCTCAGAGCGACCTGTTCAGAAGGAACCAAGCCTGATGTCAGCGTCCTGACCCGATTGGGTCAAATCGATCCATTACCACCTAAGGCCACCAAAAAGCCGACGGAGCCAGAACCGCAACCCGACCAGCCCGAAGACACAAGTTCCGTTAAAGAGGACCCTATCCTCACTCAGCTCAAGCAGACCCAGGCGAACATTTCCCTTTGGTCCCTGCTCACATCTTCGTACCCTCACAAGCTCAAGCTGGAGGAAAGTCTGGCTCGTACCATGGTCCCCGTGGACGCAACCCTAGATGAAGTAATTCAGATGATCGGCAACATCCACTTCGGCAACATTATCACCTTCACAGATTTGGACCTTCCAAAATTTGGGGTTGATCACAATGAGCCGCTCTACATCACAGTCCAGCTGGACGAGCATCGCCTTCCCCGTGTGTTGGTAGATGGAGGTTCCGGAATAAATGTCTTGCCCGCCAAGATGATGGACCTGCTTGACATCAAGCCCACAGATCTGAAGCCTTCAGTCCACACTGTCAAGGCCTATGACTCTACTTCCCGTACAATTCTCGGGGTTGCTACTCTAAATATCTGGTTCGGCAAACGGATGATCCCCACCGAATTCCAAGTGTTGGACATTCCTATCACTTTCACAGCCATCTTGGGGCGTCCCTGGCTGCATCAAATAAATGGCGTGGCATCCACCCTTCACCAGTTTATCAAGTTCATGCAAGGCAACGAGCTAACCACAGTCTACGGCGACAGCGTCACCACCGAGGGGACCAGCACCAACGGCATTCCAGTGTTAGAGATCAAGCATGATGATGATATGGCATTAACTGGATTCACTTTGGAGACCTCCAAAATCCAAATATGCAGCGTGGACCTTCCACTATTTCAAGACAAGATTCCTCCCGCCATGAAGATGATGAAACTCATGAACTTCATCCCGGGGTAGGGCTCGGCAAAAGGTTACAAGGCCAACACCAAGTCATCGAAGTCAAGGACCACACCATGGTCCGGGGCTTGGTTATGTGCCAACACCGGTGACATCGGGGAAGAGGCTCGCCCGCACCAAGGCGGCGGCCGCAAAAGGGGAACCTCCTACGGCACACCCAACCTCAGGCCTTACGGTTTCGACCTCGCTCATTACTTCACGAGATAAGGGAACCGACAGCGAGCGAGGGGACCGATAATGGAACAGGCGGCGAGGGGGACCGACAAAGAGCAAGCAGACCGAGGGGACCAGAGGAAGCAGCGAAGCGAGGGACCGATAAGGAAGCAACGAGCGAGGGGGACCGACAGTGGAACTGATGAAGATGAGAAAGAAGCAGGGATAGTCAGCACAAAGACTACAGAAAGGATGGAAAAGCTAGCATGGGACCTCAAGCGTTTCAAAGGACTCAAGGCTAATCCGATAAGGGGAGCGTTCCTCGATATCACAGCTATACCTGGACCAATTGCCACCACAGTCCAGCATGAGTACACATTCAAATGAATCCCAGACTTGGAAGAGCAACTCGAGGCACTCTCCATGGGAAACAGACTGATCGGGTCAGCCGCCGAGGCCACATTCGAGACAGTAACTCCGAAGTAGAAGGAACCAGAATTCATAGAAGATGCTCTCAGTGGACCCGATTTACAGAGTCTTTTTGAAGAAGTTATGGAGGTGTCGAACCTGATTGACCTGGGCTCCGAAATAAGCATGATCGCCATGATTGGGACAGCAGAAGCTAAGCCTCTCGACCCCCGAACCCTCATTAAGCATCTAGCAATGCCACTAAGAACTTGGTAACTTTCACCGGACCAAGGGCAAGCCAAGCAGAATTGGAAGACAAGCTGGGCCTGCACCCACATCTCCCTAAACCCGGTCTCGAACCCTCTGAGTCAGTCCTTGTTAAAGTCCAGTCCTCTGAGTCGTCCAACGACCTTACGTCGAAAGACTATGATAGTGTAGCCAACAATGTATTTCCGTTCGCATCTAATGAAAAATCTGACCTTTCGGAGTATCCCCTCATTGCCACTTTAACAACTGATAAGTTAACAAACAACTTAAAAGACGTTAATAACGAATCACTTGATAAAGAAGCATACACATTAAACGAACAATACATTAAAGAAGTTCTCAAGCGTGTAGTAGACCAAGAGGACAACCGGGCCCAAGCTGCCGAAGAGGTTATAACCAAAGTGAACATGGGGTCAGTGCAAGAGCCTAAAGAGACACAAGTAGGCAGTTTCTTCGCCGATGCAGAGAAAGAAGCCTTAATAAATCTCCTCAGGGAGTATGTTGATGTGTTCGCCTGATCATACCAAGACATGCCAGGACTCGATCCCTCGATCGTGGAGCACAGAATTCCACTGGATCCAGAATCCAAGCCTGTCAAACAGAAATTGCACAAAATCAAGCCAGAGTGGTCCTTGCAAGTGAAAGAAGAGATTGAGAAAATGCTCCGGGTTGGTTTCATCAGAGTGATTGAGTACCCGACATGGCTCTCCAACATCGTGACAGTCACCAAGACCAATGGAAAGGTCAGATGCTGTGTGGATTTCCGGGATCTCAACAAGGCCAGCCCTAAAGATGATTTCCCGCTGCCCAACATCGACATGCTGGTCGACACCACGACAAATTTCGAGGTAAATTCCTTCGTAGATGGGTTTGCCGGATACAATCAGATCAAAATGTCCGAGGAAGATCAAGCCAAGACAGCTTTCACCACTCCGTGGGGGACATACTCTTACACGGTCATGCTGTTCGGTATGAAGAACGCTGGGGCTACTTACCAGCGGGCTGCAACAGCCCTCTTCCATGACATGATTCACAAAGAAATCGAAGTATATGTCGATGACATGATCATCCACTCCAGAGGATCAGACATGCAGCACATGACAGATCTGAGAAAGTTCTTCAACAGACTCAGAAAGCACTCCATGAGATTGAACCCTGCGAAGTGCACCTTCGGCGTCAAGCGAGGCAAAGTACTGGGGTACATGGTTACAGAAAGAGGTATCGAAGCCGATCCCAAGAAAATCAAGGCCATCATCGACATGAAGCCGCCTCAGACACTGACAGAAGTGAAAAGTTTCATGGGAAGACTTCAGTACATCAGTCGCTTCATCAACCAGTTGACATCTCTCTGCGAGCCAATGTTCAAACTGATGAAGAAGAATGCCGACATCAAATGGGACTCCGAGTGCCAGACAGCTTTCGAGAAAATCAAGACATACTTGGTGAATCCCCCAATTCTGTGCCCGCCACATGAAGACAAGCCACTCCTCCTGTACCTGACAGTAACAGACACGTCAATCGGAGCAATGCTGGCACAAGAACAGAAAGATTCCAAAGTTGAGCATGCAATCTACTTCGTAAGCCGAAAGCTTCAGGGAAGTGAACTCAGCTACTCAGCATTAGAGAAAACTTGTACCGCCTTGGTATGGGTAGTCGGGAAACTGAAACACTACATGCAGTCACATTCAGTGCTCCTGGTCTCCAAGATGGACCCCGTCCGATATCTCTTTGACAAGCCATCCCTGTCAATGAGACTAGCCAAGTGGTCATTCTTCCTGGCTGAGTTCGACATCAAGTACATGGTCAGAAAATCAACAAAGGGCAGAGTAATGGCAGATCAGCTGGCAGACTTCCCAAGCAGTGAACCCAAGGGTCCTGATCCGCAGTTTTCGGATGACGGAATCTTCTCACTCGACAGCGCAAACCGCTGGCAACTCTTCTTCGATGGGGCAGCCAACAAGAAGGGAAATGGTATCGGAATGCTCCTTGTCGATCCCAAGGACGAGCACACTCCCATAGCCATCAAGCTGAATTTTGAAACAACCAACAATGCAGCAGAATATGAAGCCTGTGCAGCCGGTCTGGAAGCCGCTCTCGAGCGCAACATCTCAGAACTGGAAGTATATGGAGACTCAGCATTGATCATCAATCAAGTGTCCAACAAATGGAAGACGATAGATTCTGGCCTCCAGAAGTACCACACGTACATGGAGGAGCTCATTGCTCAGTTCAAGGACATCTCTTTTCATTATTTGCCAAGAGACAGGAACCGCTTCGCAGATGCCCTGGCTACCCTCGCATCTCTTGTCGAAATTCCCGATGGGAAATCAGTAAAACCCCTCAGAATAGGCAGACGGGAAACACCCGCTTATTGCTGTGAGATCGAAATAAAAAATGAAACGATCGACAAACCCTGGTACAATCAAATCTAGCAGTACCTCCAAAATGGAGAAGCTTCCTTCACAATTGAAGATGGAAAATGCAAAGAAGGGATCAAAGCCAAAAACATGATGGCATTAAAACGCCTGGCATCCCATTTCGTCATTCTGGGGGTATGTTATACAAGAAGCGCCACCAAGGGCTACTCCTTCGGTGTGTAAATAAAGAAAAAGCCAACGAGCTAATGAACGAAGTTCACAACGGAGCCTGCGGTCTGCACATGAACGCTCGAGCATTGACACAAATCATCCTCCGTATGGGATACTATTGGATATCAATGGAAACAGACTGCATTCAGTTCGTCCAAAGCTGCGACAAATGTCAATGGTTCTCCAACCTCAATCACATCCCTCCACACGAACTCTATTGCATGACTACGCCATGGCCTTTTGCCACATGGGGAATCGACGTCATCGGCAAAATCACTTCGTCAAGGAGCAATGGTCACGAGTTCATACTAGTCGCAGTCGACTACTTTACCAAATGGGTAGAAGCCAGATCGTACAAGGTACTGAGTTCTAAGAAGGTGGCCGAATTCATCAAAGAGAACATCATGTGCCGATACAGAGTGCCCAACGAGATCATATCCGATAATGGGACCCACTTCGAAGGAGATTGTGACCAACTACTGACCGAATTCAGAGTCACACGTCACAAGTCTTCTCCTTAGAGACCACAAACCAATGGTGCAGTAGAGGCAGCAAACAAGACTCTTATAATGATAATCAGAAATATGACCACCAGAGGTCGGGACTGGCCCGAAAAGCTACATCTAGCCCTCTGGGGATACAGAACATCAGTCAAAACCGCCACAGGGGAGACTCCTTTCGCACTTACCTACGGAATGGAAGCAATGTTGCCTGTGGAATTGGAAATTCCATCCCTCCGAGTCCTCTTGGAAAACGGGATCAATGAGTCGAACTACGGAGACCTGAGCCCCTTAGTTCTCTTTACAAAAGGGAAACGTAGGCAACCACTTGTGGTTCGGTCTAAAATGTTGCAAAATCCCAGATCTTGTTAATAAATTGGTGCTTTCAAAATGTGTTTTGATTACAGCTCCAAAGCTTTTCAAAGGTTCATTTTAAGTTAATATTCTTTTTGATGAGTTCAAGCACGACCTGCTTTCGACACATATAACCCGCTGCGAATAAAAAGTAATAAGTTTTCAAAATTCTAACATCTATTTTGTCTGCAAATAAGTAATCAAGGGATACTCATGTTCTATACAATAAATCCTTTCCTCAAATTACAAACAAAAGAGTCTCCTATCTCTCAGATAATGTGTCTAGGAGCTCGTTCCCACTCCCAAACTTGCATCTCTGTTCTTCCTTTTCCTTGGTCCCCGGGAGGTCCTTGGCCTAGGAATGTCAAATAAGTCAGTTTGAGCCAGTCCTAGCTCGGGTATAGTGCGCGCCGGTGGCTCGATCAGACCAGTCTCCCTCAAAGCTGTCCTAGCAACCCTCTCTTGCCTCAAGGCCTCTCTGCGAGCTATCACTTCTGGGTCATCTCTCATAGCAGCTCTCCGGATCTCTTGCCTTCGATAGTGCTCTACAACATCGCCGGTAACATTATCTGGGTTCCCTTGGGCCTCTATGGCCTTGATCATTTGAGGATCAACTTCGATGCCTCGTTCAGTGGTCATGTATCCCAAGACTTTGCCTCGGATGATTCCAAATGTGCATCTGGCAGGGTTTAACCTCATTGAGTGTTTTCGAAGGCGATCGAAGAACTTTCTCAGGTCGATGAGGTGTAGGTCGTCTCATCCCTTTGAGTGGATGATCATGTTGTCGACGTACACTTCGATCTCTTTATGGATCATGTCAGGGAAGAGGGCGGTTGCTTCCCATTGGTAGGTAGCCCCAGCGTTCTTTAGTCCGAATGGCATTACTGTGTAGCAGTAGGTTCCCCAGGGGGTTGTGAAGGCTATTTTCTCTTGGTCTTCTTTGGCCATCTTGATTTGATTGTAGTCGGCGAACCCGTCCACGAAGGACTTGACCTCTAAGTTGGCCGTAGTGTTGACCAACATGTCTATGTTTGGTAGTGGAAAGTTGTCCTTGGGACTTGCTTTGTTGAGATCTCGGAAGTCCACGCAGCAGCGTACTTTTCCGTTGGCCTTGGTGACCATGACTATGTTGGAGAGCCATGTCGGGTATTCGATTACCCATATGAAGTCGACGCAGAGCATCTTTTTGATCTCTTCCTTGACTTGTAAGGACCATTCTGGCTTGATTCGGCGTAGCTTCTGCTTGATGGGCTTAGCCTTGGGATTCAAGGGAATCCGATGTTCTACTATGGCTGGATCTAGGCCGGGCATGTCTTGGTAGGACCAAGCAAACACGTCCACGAATTCTTTGAGCAGCGCAGTCAATTCTTATTGCTCGGTGCCAGTGAAGAAACTTCCGATTTGCGTCTCTTTAGGCTCTTCAGCAGTCCCCAAATTTACTTTGGTTAAAACCTTCTCGGCAGCTTGGGCCCGATTTTCCTCTCGTTTGACAACATGTTTAAAGATGTGTTTAATGTATTGTTCGCTTAATGTGTCTACTTCTTTGTCAAGTAAATCGTTATTAACTATTTGTGATTTAGTTAATTTATCAGTTGTTAAAGATGCAATGAGAGGATACTCGAAAAGGTCAAAACTTTCATTAAGAGCATATGGGAATACATGGTTGGCTATGAATTTGTAATCTTCTGGCGTAAGGCCGTTAGATGACTCGAGAGACTCGAACTCAAATACAACAGACTCAGAATATGTTTCAAATCTAGACTCTAGGACGCGAGGGGTTAGACCAAATTATTCGATCATTTCCTTCTTGCTGGTTGCAGGTCCGGAGAAGGTGGCTCAGTTCTTTAGTGGCAATGCGGATGAGCTTGAAAGGAGGCGAGGGTCGAAAGGCTTCGCGCTGATGTCCCCAATCATGGCTACCATAGAGCTATTAGAAACAAAATCGATGAGGTCTAGCACCTTAATTTCTTCACTGAAAAGTTGTTGTGGTAAAGGCTCGTTCCAGACATTGTCTGCGGAGTCCTTTTCTCTTGTCTTGGGCATCGCAAGTTCGAATGTTGACTCGTCCCGCTTGTTTGTCGCAGGGGTGCTGACAGAAAGCTTTTTGAGGTCTTCTGCCAAAGAGGGGGTTTTATCGAACCAAAATTTATTGTGAGTAGTGGTGGTGGTTGGTCCCGGTAGAGTTGGTGCGTCGAGGAATGCCCTTCTGACGGGGTTTGGCTCGAGGCCTCTGAATTTTTCAAGGCTTTGTTGGAGCTTATCCATTGTTGCTGAACATTTTTGTTTGGCGTTGATCAGCTCTGTCTTCTTTTTCGTGTCTTCGTTCAAGTTACCGGCTTTCTATGTGAAGTGCCGGGCCATATCGAGGCTGTAAGGGCGGAGGTCGGAGATTTCGTGCGAAACTCTTTTTTCAGTAGATGAGCGTTTTTGTGCTGCTTTTATGTCTTCCGCAGTGTCTTTGGGAGTAGGGACGTGCCCTAGGCCACGACGGGTGTTCTGTTCTTTGACCTTGATGATCTTGTGGGTACCTTGATGGTGCTTGCCTAGACCGAGCCCAGGAATTTAGTTCATGAGCTTTATCATCTTCATGGGAGGAGGGATTCGGTTCCAAGTCAGAGGGAGATCTATGTGGCATTCTTGGGCCTTTGGGCTTTCGACTGTGAACCCTGTCAGCATCATGCCTTCATTGTCGTGCTTGATTTCCAAGACTGGGATGCCATTTGTGTTGGCCCCTTCTGTAGTCACGATATCCCCGTAGATGATGGTTAGATCACTTCCTTGGATGAACTTTACGCATTGGTGTAGAGTGGATGCCACCCCCATTGATTTGGTGTAACCAAGGTCGGCCCAAGATGGCAGTAAAGGTGATCGGGATGTCGATGACCTGGAAGTCTGTTGGCATCATCTGCTTTCCGAACCACAGGTTCAGAGTGGCTATCCCCAAGAATGAGCGAGATGTTGAGTCATAGGATTTGATCATTTGCGTTGATGGCTTTAGATCAGTTAGCTTGATTCCTAGCAAGTCCATCATTTTGGAAGGGAGGACATTCATGGCCGATCCTCCATCCACCAAGACCCGAGGAAGGCGGCGCTCGTCGAGTTGGACGGTGATGTAGAGAGGCTCATTGTGGCTAGCCCCAAATTTTGGAAGATCGAGCTCCGTGAAGGTAATGATGTTATTGTATTGGACGTTGCCGATCATTTGGACTGCTTCGTCTGGGGTCACATTGATTGGCACCATGGTCTGGGCCAGGCTTTCTTCCATCTTGTTCTTGTGCGGATAGGAGGAAGTGAGCAAGGACCAAAGGGATATGTTGGCCTGAGTGCGCTTGAGCTGGGTCAAGATCGGATCTTCAGCCTTTGGGTCAAGCACTTCAGTTTCTTTTGCGTAGGGGCCTTTCTCAGTTCGAGGCTTAGGTATGGCTGGCCTTTTATCTGTCTTTGGAGGATTCACCGGGATCTGGCTAGAACGCGTTAGTACATTCACGTCTGGCTTTACTCCTTTGCTTGTTTCTCCCGCTTCTGCCACGGGAGGGCCTTGATTAGCATAGGGCCATGCATCGCTTTTCAGCTCGTTCACCGTTATTGCTTTTGTTGGAGCGTCCACGATGGCCTTGATGTCTTCCCAAGATAGGGGTTGGGGTGTCAAGGCCCTTGGGTCGTTGGTGGCTGTGCGGAGTTCGTCCCAGCTAATCATGGAGCAGAAGTTGTCGTGATCTTGAGTAGAGTCAGGCTGAGGAGATTTGTTGGAGTAGATGACGTAGTAGTTAAACTTTCCTGATGGCTCGCCTAGGGTTCCCACTATGGGATCACCGGCTTCGTACCTCTTTTTCATTTTTTGTTGAAATGAGGTTTTCTTCTTTCTTGGGGGATGGTCCTCATGTATTTCATCTTGGAAGTCCCTCTCCAGACAAGCAGGCCAGTCGCATACATCCCACCAGATGTGTTCGGCAGTTTGTGGTGGGCTCAGGACCTCGGTGTGTTGACTTGGCATGTCTTTCCCTAGAGGGCCTTGTGGCTTCATACCGTAGCTGCGGGGCTCGTACAGAGGTGCAGGATTGTATCCCAGGGGACAATGAGAGATGTTGGGAGCTGCGGGAGCGTGTATGTCCTCGGGAGCCCCAGGTGGCTGGGGGGTGGCCAATGTTCCGAAATGATGCATGTCACCTTCGATCCAGGCTTGTTGTTCGCCTTGGCGTTTTTCGAGAGCTCTGATAGCTTGCCAAACCTCTGCCATTGTTGGGAAATTTCTCGAGGGCAGGATTCCATTTCCCTCGTTGTTATCTGTCGACCTTGCCATAAGGGAGTGTCAGGCTGCTCTGGTGGCCGTATTAGAAAGGTTGTCGGACCCTGTGGCTTTGACAATGGAAGGAAGGTTCCCGCGTACTCTCAATCACTCTCGGTTTGCTGGAGGGGGTAACGAGTAAGGTTTAGACATGGGAAGGCCTTTTTTGGATAAAGGGGGAAAGCTCATGCGACATGCGGTTTTCCTTTTTTTTATTTATGTTTTTTTTTTGTTGTTTTAATTTACTTAAAACATTTTTTCTCAGAATCCTAAGTTGGTTGGAAAAGATTGCTCTTCTTTTTCGCAACTATGCTAGATCCTGGGTCAGTGGAGACCATTAGTGCGCCTATAAGCCCCTCGTTTTGTACCTGTATTTCGACATCCCAGGGTGGACAGCCCCGGGCAAGGGTCCTATAGGGCAAGCGGTTTCCACCAGCCAAAAAGAAAAATCGAACCTAAGGACCGAGCATGTCATGTTCGTTTTGATGCGTCGGCCATGTGAATAGTGAACCGAGCCGACACCTCAGTCAAGATTGAGTCGAGAGTTCGGTATGACCTCTCTTTACCTTGCTTGCGCAAGGGATCTATGACGTTAGATTTTGGCTAGGTCATATTGTCATGGATGACGTATTAAAGGCTTGATGACATGGTGTCATGTGGACATGGATGTATATCCAGGACAGAGCATTGACTGGGTGTAGCTTTGGAAATCAAGATCGGGTCAAGATTTTAGCATGACCTTTCATCGTCTTGCTTGCGCAAGGGATCTTGAGTTCCGAGCTTTGACTCAGAAAATGGCCGGCATGGGATATGTATCCAGGCTTTATGACACAGACTGGGTAAAAAAACCAACCGAGTCTGGACAGAGTGTGACGCAAGCGTTCATGGTTGACACAGGCTAGGATGGGAAGTTTGGAATGATCCCGTGCGCGTCCGAAAGGCGTCAGGAAGACCAATCGAACTGCAACTGAGACCACTTCGGGTTTGGGGTTGTAGTGTGCAGTGTACAGGATAAGAGTGCACGTAGTGTGCGGTCACTAAAATTCTTTTTCTGAGTAAAACATGATTTTTTTTGCAAAATTTTTAAGAGTATGTACACAGATGTATTATGATGCATTTTTTTTGTATTTTTATTTTTTTTTTGAAAAATAAGTAAGCACATGCAAATACACACAACAGTTAAAGAAGGGGGTAAAATTAAAGTTTGACCCTCATAATTGTTTTAAAAAAACTTTTTTTGTTTAAAAGTTTTTTTTAAAACAAAACGTCCCCAGCGGAGTCGCCAACTAAAATTACCCGAATCCGGCGAGCGCGGACCGGACATCTCGCTTGCTTGGTCGGGAGGTGTCGCTGCGTTTGTTTGGAGGAGTCGCCACGCCGTTTTGATATAGCCAAAACATTTAAAAAAGGCTTTGTTTAAAAAAGGTTGTTGTGTGATGAGATTTTGAGTTCGGAGATCAGGTTACGTCTCGGAAAGAGAATAGCAGAGCTCACCCGAGTCGCCTCGTATACACGAGTCTTTCGATACCCCTCTTTCTTTAAAAGTTGTGTGTGTGTGTATGTGCTTTTAAAAATGCATGGTGAATACGATGTCTACATTGTATGCTATGTATTGAAATGAATTGAAATAGTTTTGGAAGGAGGCCTTACCAATGTTGGTACGTGTCTATCTTCCGCTGGGGAATAGTGTTTGAGTGTGAATTGTGCTCCGGGACGGACCGATTTGTTCATCAGTGCTCCTCCAGCGGCAGCATCAATAATCTCTCTGGTTTTGAATGAGTGTCTGTTGTAGAATGTGTGGACAATCAACCATTTCTCTAACCCATGGTGAGGACACATCCTTAGGAGTTCTTTATATCTCTCCCAAGCATCATAGAGTGTCTCGCTTTCTGTTTGATTGAAATTTGTAATCTTCGCCCGAATTTGAGCGGTCTTGCTCAGTGGGAAGAAACGTCCAAGGAATGCTTCTTGAATTTGGTCCCATGTTGTTAAAGAGTTGGGTGGGACTGAATTTAACCATTATTTCGCCTTATCCTTCATAGAGAAAAGAAATAGGCGCATTCTTATAGCCTTCGATGTGACACCTTGAATTCGGGTGGTGTCACAATACTCCAAGAATGACTGAACATAGAGATGGGGGTCTTCGAAAGCTGATCCGCTGAATTAGTTATTCATAACCATGTGTAGTAATTGCGGCTTGATCTCAAATTTGGCCGCATTGGCATTTGGCACAACTATTGGTGATCTAGTACCCGGGGTACTTGGGTTAACAAAGTCCCTTAGGGTTCTAGGTGGTGTTGCGGGTTCTCCTTCTGCCATTTGTTATTCTAGTACTTCTCTTAATCTCCTTAGTCTTTCGTGAAAAGTCCTTTCGGGTTTCGAATCAAAATTTTCAAGAAATATCCGAGTTCTTTTCATAAACTCAGAAGATACCGAAAAAAAAAAAGTAATCAAAGACAACAAATCTTCGAAAGAGAGGTTAAAAGATAAAAACAAAGATATATATATAAAGGCAAATATTTGAAAGGTAAACTGTTGTCCCCGGCAACGGCGCCAAAAATTTGTTAGGATAAACCCAACAGTTTAATTTATACCGCAAGTGCACGGGTTATTAATAGTATAGTAAAGGAAAATGCGGGTCGATCCCACGAAGACAGGGTTTACTTTGAATAATAATTGCTTTTTATTAAAATAAATAGAAATAAAATGATTGGAGGAAATATGTTGTAGTTATGAAAATACTAGAAAGAAACACAAATTACTCTAACATAGATTCTTATGATAAAAATATTCTCGGGATTGGAGATCGAGCGACATGCAATCAACAAATAAATCAAGTTTATAAAAATATAATTAAATTCATAAATCAAGGATAATACGCCAAATTGTGCTAACTACTTATCAACGAAGGCCTAACAAATGTATTTTAAGACTAATACGGCCTATCTCTCGAGGGTTCCGTACAAGTCAAAATCCATTAATTTCATGTATTTCCACGTATTTTCCACTGAAGGATCATCCCTAGGCCATTAAACTACTCTCGTGATTAATGGAACCTAGTTCAATTCATATGGTTCCGTTAATCGAGATTCACCGCTAAGTCCTTCCTTCGATTAACTAGGATTCATACGAAATATGGACGTCTTCATATTCGTAGGCACGACAAAACGATATAAAAATAATTTATTATGAAATGGCAAAAGAGACTTACCACATGATTAATAAGGATGACTGCATTATGCCGAATTTTCAACCCCAAGAAATGGAGGATTACTCACTAGCCATAATTGATACAAGCATGAAGAAAGAATAAGTTAGCATATAAATATAGATAGAAGTAGAGAAACTCATGCTTGCAATTTGTAGAAGATCAAGGCTGGAAATAAAAATCTTCAATATTGTATTGTACTTTCAATCACAAAAGACGTACAAGAATTCCAAGAAAAATTTATGAATCTTGAAGATTTGTGTATAAATATACTGCTAAAGTATTTCACTATGATTTCTAAGTATTTTCTAATTTGTTTCTGAATGTTTAAGACTGATTACAAGGACCCTTTATATAGGTATTTAGGCTAAGGGTCGGATCTCTTAAAAAAGGCACCCTTTTGGCTGATCAACATGTGTTCGGCCGAGTCAAGGAAGGTGCTTTACCGAGAAAGGCTTTCCAGCAAAAATCTCCATTCTGATCCCCTCTGCTCGGCCGAGGCATATGAGGTGCTTGGCCGAGCATCAGCTGGCTTAGGCTGACTTTGAAATTTTTCAATTTTTGACCCCTCTATTTCCATAGGCTTTACTTTGAGCCCCTTATACTTCAAAATATGTACCTAAGTCCTGTAAAATTACATAAAAATACCAACCAAGCGTAAAATATAAATATAAAATAAAAGAAGCTAAAATTAGATTAAATGGTACTAAAATGTAAGTAAATGATGCAATTAAACTGCTATAAATGACTATAAAATAGCCATTTATCAATGTTGATCCCACCTTGTATAGAAGTATGATTGGAAGCTTGCTGTATCTTTCAGTAAATCGCCCTTACATCATGTTTAGTGTGTGCCTGTGTGCGAAATATCAAGCTAGCTCAAAAATCTCCCACCTTAATATTGTAAAGAGAATAATTAGATATGTTGGGGGATCAGTCAACTTAGGGATAAGCTATACTCGTGAGACAAATACAAATCTGGGAGGATTCAGTGACTCTGATTGGGCAGGAAACACTGATGATAGAAAAAGCACAACTGGTGGATGTTTTTACCTTTGGAACAACTTGGTGTCTTTGAACAGTCAAAAAAAAAACTTCATATTCCTCTGAACTGCTGAGCCGGAATATGTTGTTGTTGGCAGTTATTGTTCTCAACTTAGATGAATCAGATGATTAAGGATTATGGGCTTAAAAGTGATGTTTTAACTGTCTTTTGTGATAATATAAGTGCCATAAAATATCAAAAAATCCTGTTCAACACTCTCGTACTAAACAAATAGATATTAGACATCATTTTATTTGTGATCTTGTTGAGCAAAAAGGCATTAGCATGGAATCTATAAGTAATGAAAAACAATTGGCTAATATTTTTCCCAAATCCCTTTTTCTACCCTAAGAAAGTCTTTGAGTTTGTGTGTCATTTGATGGTGTGATCCCCCGTGTGGTCACACCAGAACCTACACCTGTATATTTTATATCTAACAAAAAAAAATGCATTGCACGATACTTCTCAGTGTGGTCATTTGAATTACATCTATCAAAAATCTGCTATATGAATTGTGAATCTTTCTTAAAAAGTGTTAACATCTGTTGACTCAAAATTTATCCCATTGGATGTCTCTTGGTAGGTGCCTAATCTAAGGGAAACAGCTGCTCCACTCTTGGTATTAAGCCATTTCAATGTGATCAAAATGACATCAAGAGAAAGTTTGGGTCAAATTGACAAAATCATGCGAAAGAGGGCTATCCATGAAGGTAAAGAAGAGTGAAAGCTACCCACCAAAATCTTTCCCACAAATAAAAAATGGGTGGGTGCATCCTAAGAGGCCAAGCAAGACAAGAATTCAATTCATTGACTCTCTTAGAGGAGATGTGTCCACTGATGTGATCTCATCAAATGTCACACATATACTGAGATTTATTTTTCACATGTTTGTACATTGTGCATCATTTTCTTATACACAAATTAGAACAACCTGGTCATTGGTGAAAATATTGTATAATTTTTTTCTTTCCCTAATTTATTTAGTTAAAAGATCTTGTGCTCAATAAAATTGTAAATTTTTTATTTATATTGATAATGTGTTTAGGGGGAGTATATATGTGAATCTTTGTGATTTTTATGGCAGGTATATCTTTCACAAAAAGAGAAAAGGATTTGAACTCTACAAGGTTTGCTACAATGTTTGATCCTTATCATCTAATGAATTCTAATAGGTTGAGGTAAGTACCAATTTCGGATGCCAAGGTATAAAGTTTTATCCCTCTTAAACTCTATCTCCCTAGGTGTCCTTCTCCTACTAGGTCTTTACTCTTTCATGCTATCACATCTTAAATAGCACTTGTCCGTTCACAATAATCACTGCCTCTTTTCTCTATCTAATCTCTCTTTCTATCACAAATTCTCTCTCTATTTTCTCTCTATCTCTCTCAACCAGGTTCCATGGCATCACCAGCAAAGTGTGCTCCTTCAAGCAATACCGTTTCACCACCACAGTCTCCGACATCCACAACAGTCATACACAACAGCAGTTTGGAGCTGTTCGTTGACACAGAGGCAACGTCAGTCTCGATTTCACTTCCTGCGGCTCACGACAATTTCATCGACGCAGACAATCCAGGTGATTTAAGGTCAATTGGTACTCATGTAGTCATGGAAAAGGGGCCAAATTGGTCCCTAATTTCTCTCCGCACATGGAGGATTATACACCTAGGGTAAAGCCAAACATGGCCGAGCCTGATTTTTTTGAAGGAGAGGATGAAGACTATGAGCTCAACGCTGAATCGAAGCGCAAAAGGAGGAAGCCCTCTGTCACCAGCTCTGGCAGTCCGTCTACAAAGGTCGCACCCCCAAAACAAAGCAAGGCGGCCGTAGACATTGGTACCAGACGTATAAGGTATACAGACCCCACTGATTCAAGCGATTCAGAAGAGCCCAATGCTGATGATTTTGAGATAGTGCCCCGGGGTGCTAGGTTGATGAACTACGGTCATCAACCGAGGATATTCTTGATTCTTCAAGCCATGACATTGTGGACATCTTCCCTCATGTCGTGGTGACCCCCAAAGATCTGGCAGCAGCTAAAACAACAGGTTCTGATCATGTCTCCACTACTGCTATCCCTACTGCTATCATACCACCACTATTACCAGCTGCTGGAAGTCTCCCCTCAGTGTGTGCCCATCATGAAGAAGGGAACAAAGAAGGCCCAATAGGCATTCCACATGGTCCAAACCCTCCAAAAGCATTGTAAGTTCACCTCCTTCTGAAATTTTCATATCCAGTGAGGCAAAGGAGAGGTTTGAGTTCTTTCGAATAAAAGGCTTTATTGTGGAAATGGTTCAAGACAAAACCTTTGAGAATGTGAGGATGACCAGATTTTTAAAAGAAAAGTCCCTTCTCTATATTGTGACCTACCCAGCACACTTCTATCCCTCTCTTGTGTGTGAATTTTATACTAATCTCCTCAAATCCATACAAGACCCAAGGTCTGATAACTTTTAGAGAGTGAATGTAAGGGGAAAATCCATATCTTTCTCCCCATCTATCATCAACTCCTTTCTCCAAACTCCCAATCCTCAAAACATTCCTGCCATATTGTGATGAATGTGCCCACCGCGATTTTTGAAAATCAACAAAACGGGAGTCGCCGCGCCATTTTTATTTTAAGGGCCAAAACTTTGAAAAATGCCCGAAATTAGAAATTTGAGTTCGGAGGTCACGTTACACTCCGGGAAGAACGTTAGGGTTCACCCGGAATGCCTATTAAAACGAGTCTTCCTAATTTGAAACTATTTGTGTGTGTGTGTGTGTGTGTGTGTGTGTGTTTTTGGTTAAAATGAATGCAAACTGAGAAAACTAAAAATTTAGAACTCTTTGTAAGACATTAAACAAGTTCCATGATTTTTGGTATGATTTTAGGGTTGAGTTTTGGTACTCAAAAGACTCCTTGAAGTTGAAAGTCAATTCTGCCAATATGAAAAAGACAGTGGACACTTGGTTTTGAAATGGATTTAAGAATTTTAAAAATTAAGAACCTGGGGAAAGTCAGAGAATGAAAGTTGTTCAAAACATCTTAAATAAGGTTACTGAAAAAGATTTTCATGATTGGAGATGATTTGAGGGACCAAAACCCTCTGGAAATCACAGATGTGAAATCTGGATTTCCAGAGACTGCTAAACTGACTTTTGGAAAATAATTTGAAAAAGGGAGTTAGACTCACGTAAAAAATAAAGTAAAAATATGTCTGGAATTCTATGGATGTTGGATACAAAAAGTATTTTGTAGTCAACACCAAATTCCAAGTTTTTATGTGTCCAAAAAATTAGACAATGGACAGAGGTCTTAGAGAAAGGCTACTGGACAGCAACATTCTCAAGAAGGAAAATGTGATTTTAAGGGGTTTTGCATTCATGCTTGTCCCCATTTCCTTAGGCTTTGATTAGTGATAACTAGACATGTTTAGTGGTGATCTACTATATCAAGCCATCCTTAGGGTACATTAGGACTTGAAGCACTTCATTTGCTTGGGATGGGGAATTTAATCTTGAAATAAAGATTTTTTTTTGTTGTGAAAATTGATTTTAGGAAAACACTTTCAAGTGAGTAAGAAATAATTTGGACCTTTTAAAATGGTCATCCATGGAAATTTATTCCAAGGTGACTTCATTTTAGGTCAAGTAAAGATGAACAACAAGTGGATGAACAAGTCACATCTTTAAGACATGAGATGCATGCATGGATGAGGGAGGTTTAAGGTAAGGAGAAGGAGGGTTTACCAATGGTGGTATCCTATCTTCCTTGTGTTTGTGTTTGAGACTTGAATTTAGTGAGTGTTTGGTGAGTGAGATTTGGGAAAATGATTAAGAAAAGGTGGCAATTCAAAGGAATTCCCACTATTTTCTACAATATTTTCGCCAAGGTGCTGTGTGAGTTAATTGTTGTTCATGGTTTTTCTGAGACTGAGGGGCTCTATTTATAGGCCTCTGAAAAATTCAAAACCATCCGCGCGGATATGTATGTCAGCGTGCACTGTTCATTAAATGCTGCTCCAGGCTTTGGACAAGAGGAATATTTAATTCAAACAAGCAACCAGCTATGTTTTACAGATTTCTATTTTCGAATTTTTCTCTTTTGTGAGATTCTTTCCCTTGTTTAACTCTAAATAGCAATCCTCAACTTACCCTTGCTTTGTTAGAAAAGTTAGGTTTTGTTAGAAAAGTTAAGGCTTAGGTTAAGAATGTGAAGGCTTTCGTTAGTTTTCTAACGGAAATACTAACAATTCAAATTGGAGCACTTACAGTAGCCCCTCGGCGACGGCACTTTCGAAGGAAGCGGGGTCGTCGATAAGAGTAAGGCTCCATATTTGACAAAGGGGTGACCAAGGTGGTCGAGTAGCTGGACCTGGTGATAGGCTACCTACGTATCCTTAAGAGGAATCAAGTCGGTCGTAGTTCGGGTCTTTGATCCTGGAGTGACTGTTTTAGGGTGTCAACCTGGTGAGCGAGTTCTACAGTCGATTGCTGAAAGAAACTCTGCTGGGGATAGGACGTGACTGTTTTGGTCTGATGGCTAGAGTTGTATATTCGCACTGCTGGGGAAAGGAATGACCATTTTGGTCTGATGGCTAGAGTTGTATATCCGCTTTTCTGGGGAAAGGAATGACCATTTTGGTCTGATGGCTGAACCTAATGATAGGCTACCTACGTATCCTTAAGAGGAATCAAGCCGGTCGTAGTTCGGGTCTTTCGATGTTGACCCTGGAATGACTATTTTGAGGCGTCAACCTGGTAATGATGGCATTTTAGGTGCCTCAGACCTTGAAGATGGCATTTTAGGTGCCTCAGACCTTGAAGATGATGGCATTTTAGGTGCCTCAAACCTTGATGATGGCATTTTAGGTGCCTCGGACCTTGATGATGATGGCGTTTTAGGTGCCTCAGACCTTGATGATGATGGCATTTTAGGTGCCTCGAACCTTGATGATGATGGCATTTTAGGTGCCTCGAACCTTTGGTGATGATGGCGTTTTAGGTGCCTCGAACCTTAATGATGATGGCATTTTAGGTGCCTCGAACCTTTGGTGATGATGGCGTTTTAGGTGCCTCGAACCTTAAAGATGATGGCATTTTAGGTGCCTCGAACCTTGATGATGATGGCGTTTTAGGTGCCTCAGACCTGGATGATGGCATTTTAGGTGCCTCAGACCTTGATGATGGCGTTTTAGGTGCCTCGGACCTTGATGATGGCGTTTTAGGTGCCTCGAACCTGGATGATGGCATTTTAGGTGCCTCAGACCTTAAAGATTTGGGATTGATGGTCCTTTGGTGGACTTCATTTGAAGGGGCCGGTCTTACGTTTGCTGCCGGAGAAGGGGATGACCATTTTTGTCGAGTGGTTGGACCTATGGTAGGCTACCTACGTATCCTTAAGAAGAATCAAGCCAATCGTAGTTCGAAAGCTGCTGGGAACGGGATTCCGTTAACTTTCGTCTGAGAAATCGGACTTACGTTTTTACTGCCGTTGATGATAATGAGGAAAGAAACGGGATTCCGTTAACTTTCGCTGAAGAAATCGGACTTACGTTTTACTGCCGTGAAGTCCTTTTGAAAGGGGGTTAACTTTGGTTATCCTTGTTGGGTTTAGGACTAAACTGCAGAGTCCTGGAATTTTAAAGGGCAAAAATGTCTTTTTGGCACCTCATTCCTGTCCGCGCGGACAGGAACGTAGCCCAGACAGGTTTAAATAAAGGCCGTGGCCTTTTCTGTTCCCTCTTCACCATTTTCAGTTTTACGAGAGAGAGACGAGAGAGAAAGGCGAAATCCGCCATTGTTGACCCTAGAGCTCCAAAATTCTTCCGATTTTCTTCGATTTTCGAGCAATGGAACACGGGGGAGTTGCCATTCAAGGCCAAGGACGCGGCCCGATCGCGGAGAGGCGATTAGAACTTGTGAGGATGAGGAGGCATTACTCACTTTCGCAATCGATTGCGGAGGAGCCATATCCCGATGCGTGGCAACATTGGTCCACTGATCCGAGTCTTCGCACGGTATACTTCGAATTTCTTCATTTCCTTTGTCGATTTTCATTTGAAATTGATTTTTTGTGATTTTTCTTTTTTTTTTAATCCGAAAATTGTGTTCTTGGCATTGAAATGGGACTCTGATGATTTGCATGTTGCAGTGAGTATGTGGGTAATCAAAATATGCATTTTGTTTGAAAAGAGTATGGGCGATTTGCCATTTTTTTTTTTGAAATATGAGATGACGAAAATTTGCCCGAATCCGGGACGGACTTCTTTTTTTTGTTGCATGTAGGATTTTTGCAATGAGATATGTTTTTATGAATGATATGAATGTATGCATGCATGCTTTTTGTAGAAATATGATTTTTTGTGAAAAATGGGACGGATTTTTGCTTCCGTTGATTGAATGTATGAATGTGGAAAATTGTTTCTGTATGCTATTTTATGAAAAATGGGACGGAGTTTAGCTTCCGTTGACTCAATGTTATTGACATGTCTCTTTATGCATGAATGGATGATGAATGGTGATTGCTGAAAAATCTTTTCTTTTGTGCGAGAAAAATGGGGCTGAGTCCATTATATGCCGTTATGCTGCCGAATTTTCTTCAAAACTTTATGTCTATGATGCATGTGTATGCTTTTAAATGCAAATGCAAAAAAAAAATTTTTGACATTTTTGTTTTTCTTTCAATTGCAGGGTGGAGATCATTTTGTGACAGAGCAGCTGAATAAGCTGAAGACTCGGGGATCAGTGGAGGCTGTGATCGGCCTGTGGGTGTGATGATGTGTCGCCATTTCGCGGGAAAAAATTCGATTTTTCGCGTTTCTTTGAAAAAAACCAAATAAAACCCGGGAAAAAGAACGGAGTCGCCACGCCATTTTTGTTTTAAGGGCCAAAACTTTGAAAAAAGCCCGAGATCAGAAATTTGGGTTCGGAGGTCATGTTACACGCCGGGAAGGACGTTAGTGTGCACCCGGAATGCCTCGTAAAATGAGTCTTCCAAGCTGAAAATCATTTGTGTGTGTGTGTGTGTGTGTTTTGGCCAAAATAATTTGAAACTCAGAAAAGTGAAAATTGGGATATCTTTTTAAGACTTTAAATTGATCCCATGATTTTTTGGAAGATTTTTGGATTGAGATTTGTTACTCAAAAGACCTTTTGAAGTTGAGAGCCACTTCTGTCAGAATGAAAAAGGCAGTGGACCTTTGATTTTGAAATGGATTCAAGGATCTTAAAACTTCATAATCTGGATAAACTCAGAGAATGAAAGTTGTTCCAGACACCTTAAATAAGATTTGTGCGAAGGAATTTTCCATTTTGGAGAAGATTTGAGGGGTCAAAACCTTCTGGAAACCTCAGATGTGAGATCTGGATTCCCAGAAGCTGATGAACTAGCCTCTGAAAGAAAATTTGAAAAGAGGAGTTTTACTCACCCAAAAAATAAAGTAAAAATATTTATGGAAATATCTGGATGTTGGATACAAAAAGTGTTTTTTAGTCAACACCAAATTCCACATTTATCTGTGTCCAAAAAATTAGACCATGGACTGAGGTCTGAGAAAATTGCTACTGGACAGCAACTTCTCAAGAAAGAAAATATGATTTTAAGGGGGGTTTTGCATCCATGCTTGTCCCCATTTCCCTAGGTTTTGGTTAGTGATCACTTTATATTTTAGTGGTGAATCAACTATACCAAACCATCCTTGGGGTACATTAGGACTAAGCACTTCATTTGCTTGGGAAGGGGAATTTTATCCTTTGAAAATGAGATTTGATGCTTGAAAATGGTTTTTAGGGTTTTGAAAATGCATTTGCAAGAAAACAAGAACACATTAAAGAAAATGTTGATCCTTGTAGAAGATCATCCATGGAGATGGACTTCCATGGTGATCTTCTTGGATCTTAAGACAAGAAGAAGAATGAACTACATTTTGTAGTTTGAAGATGCATGCATGGATGAAAGATTTAGGGTAAGAAGAGGGAGGTTATACCTATCTTCTTTGAGTTTGTGTTTGAATGGGTTCAAGGCTTGAATGTGTTTAGGGTTTGAATTTGAGAGTGAGTGTGAGTTGGGAAAGATTCAAGAGAAAATGGTGACAATTCAAGTGAATTCTCACTGTTTTCTCTCTATATTTCGCCAGAGGTTCAGTGCAAATTGTGTTGTGATCCAATTGTGTTGTGTAAACTGAGAGAGGAGGGTTCAATTTATAGAACACTGTGAGAAACAATCATATCCGCGCGGAGGGTCCTGTTGGCGTGCACTGTTCATCTGCTACAGTGCTGGCTTTTGGACAGGAGGAATAATCTTTTTAAAATTCAAACTGGAACTGTTTTTCAACTTACCAATTCGGGTTTTTTCCATTTCTTTTGCTTTTTAGGATTCCTTTCCTTGTTTATCTTTAAATGGCAATGCCCACTTTACCCTTGCTTTGTTAGAAAGGTTAGGGTTTGTTAGAAATGTTAGAAATGTTAAAACTTTCGTTAATTTTCTAACGAAAATACTAACAAACTCAAATTGGAGCACTTACAGTAGCCCCTCGGCGACGGTGCTTTCGAAGGAAGCGGGGTCGTCGATAAGAGTAAGGCTCCATATTTGACAGGATGATCAAGTGATCGAGTGGCTGAACCTATTTAATAGGCTACCTACGTATCCCGAGTGGGAATCAAGCCGGCCGTAGTTCGGGTCTTTGACCCTGGGGATGATGGCGTTTTAGGTGCCTCGAACCTGATGAGCGAGTTCTGCAGTCGGTTGCTGGAGAGAAACTCTGCTGGGGATAAGAGATGATCATTTTGATCGGAGGGCTATCCGCTCCGCTGGGGATAGGAATGACCATTTTCGGTCTGATGGCTGAAATTGCATATTCGCTCCGCTGGGGATAATTGCGATGATCATTTTGATCGGAGTGCTATCCGCTCTGCTGGGGATAGGAATGACCATTTTCGGTCTGAGGGCTATCCGCTCTGCTGGGGATAGGAGATGATCATCTTGATTGGAGGGCTATCCGCTCTGCTGGGGATAGGAATGACCATTTTCTATTCGATGGCTGAAATTGCATATCCGCTCTGCTGGGGATAGGAATGACCATTTTCGGTCTGATGGCTGAAATTGTATATCCGCTTTGCCGGGGATAATTGCGATTTATCGCTTTCCTAGTGTTGTGTGTGATGGCGTCTTAGGTGCCTCGAACCTTGGAGATGGCGTTTTAGGTGCCTCGAACCTTGGAGATGGCGTTTTAGGTGCCTCGAGCCTTGGAGATGGCATTTTAGGTGCCTCGAACCTTGGAGATGGCGTTTTAGGTGCCTCGGACCTTGGAGATGGCGTTTTAGGTGCCTTGAACCTTAATGGTGGGGGTAGATGGTCCTCTTGGTGGACTCTGCTTGAAAGGATCGGTCTTACGTCTGCTGCCGAGGAAAGGATGACCATTTTGGTCGAGTGGCTGGACCTAATGATAGGCTACCTACGTATCCCTAGTGGGAATCAAGTCGGTCGTAGTTCGAAATCTACTCGAGATTCCGTTGGCAT
The DNA here is from genome assembly GCA_022495995.1 of Adenophora triphylla var. japonica. Lineage (NCBI taxonomy): Eukaryota > Viridiplantae > Streptophyta > Magnoliopsida > Asterales > Campanulaceae > Adenophora > Adenophora triphylla. The sequence goes on along the minus strand of JAFEMH010003265.1, from coordinate 62,892 downwards.
TTTGGGATTCCGTTAGTTTCGCTGGGGGTTTCGTTAGCCTTTGCTGGGGAAAGTCAGACGTATTCGTTGAGGAAATCGGTCTTACGTTTAACTGCCGTGGCTGATTTTGATGAAAGATACGGGATCTCGTTATCTTTCTCGGGAGATCGGTCTTACGTTTAACTCGCGGAGTTGATTTTGATGAAAGAAACGGGATTCCGTTATCTTTCTCGGGCACTCGGTCTTACGTTTTACCACGGGGATGATTTTGATAGGGTATGAACCTAAATGGAGACTTAGTTCAGGAGTATGAACCTAAGTTGAGGTTCGGTTCAGGAGTATGAACCTAAATGGGAACTTAGTTCAGGAGTATGAACCTAAGTTGAGGTTCGGTTCAGGAGTATGAACCTAAATGGGAACTTAGTTCAGGAGTATGAACCTAAGTTGAGGTTCGGTTCAGGAGTATGAACCTAAATGGGAACTTAGTTCAGGAGTATGAACCTAAATTGAGGTTTTGTTCAGGAGTATGAACCTAAATGGAGACTTAGTTCAGGAGTATGAACCTAAATTGAGGTTTTGTTCAGGAGTATGAACCTAAATGGAGACTTAGTTCAGGAGTATGATCCTAAGTCGGGACTTGGTTCAGGAGTATGAACCTGAGCTGAGGTTTTGTACCTGATGGAGGCTATTTGAAGGTGTTCTTGCTGGGGAAGACTCGGGTTTACGAGAACTATCGAGAAGAAAGGTGACCAATGTTGGTCAAGTGGATGGACCTATGGTAGGCTACATAGTTTGTCACCCAAGGATTGACTGTATCTGGGGGTCACCCGAGGATTGACTATTTTAGGGAAGTCGCCCGAGAGATTGACTGTATTTGGGAGTTACCCGAGAGATTGACTATTTTAGGGAAGTCGCCCGGGGATTGACTATTTTAGGGAAGTCACCGTATGATCTGACTATTTTTGGGAAGTCGCCCTATGGTTTGACTATTTTTGGGAAGTCACCCTATGGTTTGACTATTTTAGGGAAGTCGCCCTATGGTTTGACCGTTTTTGGGAAGTCGCCCTGGTAATGATTTTGGTTTGTCGAATTAGGGGATGATTGCGATTTATCGCTTTCCTAGTGTTGTGACCGGGGTGATAGCGCTTTAGGTGCCTCAAACCTTAATGATGGCGTCTTAGGTGCCTCGAACCTTGGAGATGGCGTCCCAGGTGCCTCGAACCTTGATTTGACATGATTTCCCTTTGATGGTTTGGGATGGATGGTCCTTTGATGATTTGACAGTATTTGGGAGTCACCCGAGGTTTGACTGTTTTTTTGGGAAGTCGCCCTAAGATTTGATGATAATGTTCTTTCAGAAAAGTAGTTGACTAAGATATGCTTTCATACCTGTGCTGTGCTTACCTGTAGCTGCCGGAAGGACTGAGGCTACGGCTGATGTTGATGAAGAGTTGTTAGGTTGCCGTTCGTGGGACGGTTTCTGCCGACGATTTGCTGTCTTTGGAGGCATTTTGACCTGAAGGAGGAGTTTGGTTGAGTCTGCATCTTGCCGGTGATCGTCAACCTGGTAGAGGTTGTTGAGCCTTTCTTCACATTGGACTTCTTGTTTTTTGAGAACTTGGTGTCTCTGACCGCATCGTATTTGAGAACTTGGCATCCCTGACCGATTTGTATTTGGAGAACTTGGCGTCTCTGACCGAACTGTATTGGAGAGCTTGGCGTCCCTGACCGATTTGTATTTGGAGAACTTGGCGTCTCTGACCGAACTGTATTGGAGAACTTGGCGTCTCTGACCGATTTTCATTTTGAGAACTTGGCGTCTCTGACCGTACTGTATTTGAGACCTTGGTATCTTTGACCGATTTGCATTTTGAGAACTTGGCGTCTCTGACCGTACTGTATTTGAGAACTTGGCGTCTCTGACCGATTTGTATTTGAGAACTTGGCGTCTCTGACCTATTTGTATTTTGAGAACTTGGCGTCCCTGACCGATTTGTAGACACTGGAGGCGGTCTTCATACGTTTGTGGATGTCGGGAGCTGTTTTCATCCATTGGAGGTCGTCTTTAGCAAGTTGCAGACGCCGGAGGTTGTCCTTGCCAAGCTGTAGACATGGGGACTATCTTTGCCAAACTGTAGATGCTGGAGGCTGTCTTCATCCATTTGTGGACATTGGAGGTCGACTTTGGTGAAGATCATCCTTGCCGAAAAGGGAGATTTGATTTCACGTTTCAATTCCTACATTCGTTAGTGAAGAGGAAGATGCATATATGGCATTCACGATGACGGATGCATACATAGAACCAAAAATGATTATGAGATGATGCATTTACTTGCTTTCGAAGATGTACCTAGCCTAAGCTTTTGGCAGGGAAATTATGATTTATGATTTTCAATCACCTAGGATTTTTCCTATTGATTCAAGTTTTGTGCATGCTACATGAGCCCTTGGGAGATTTTTGTGGGGATGCATGGTGATGGAGACTGCTTAGAACAGATTTTGAGCAAGTGGGGGGTGAGAACCCTCGATCGCGATTAAAACAGCGACTGTTGATGAGGTTTTGTTAATAGTATCACATGGACCTCAATTTTGATGAGATTGGATTCGGATCCCGGGTCTTGATTGAAATTTTCCCTCTCATTCTTGGTCATTTGAAGCTGATGCTGACAGGCTCTAGGGCACGTTGATACGAGTGAAGCTTCTTTCATTTGGGTGAGCTGTGACTTTGGCCGAAACCTTATCCGGAGAATGATTTGATGGAATTGCTAATGTCGGGAGAAACCCCGATCTTGAATTCCGATGCTACCGGAAGCCGCCGTGTACCAAGTTCCGAGGTTGAAATTCTTTCTTGCGACTTGGTAAAATTCGGGTCCAAAAGACCATCTTGACAAAGCCCCTGATCCCGAGTAGGCAAAGTCCAGATTTTGAAGAAGCGACTTGGCGAGTCTATCTCGTAGTGAAGAACCCAACGTGGACCCAAAGATGACTATATAAGCCCCACTTGAAGAGCCGATACAGAGAACCCGGGAGAACCGCTTAGCAAGCCCCAAAGATGAAGAAATTCAGAGTAGTCTTACGTAGGGGGCACCCATCTTTTCAGACCTTAGTCAACCAGTTACTGGATAAGACTCAGAAAGGTTTACGTGCAGGGGCATATCTTTTGAAAGGTGGGAATGTTTCCCGAATTTATGTATGACACTCTCGCTTTTGGTTTGACTCTTTTGAGAGAGTATAAGCATCACAAGGTGTGGAAAAGTGTATGGAAGCCCCCGCTACGTAAAGACAGTGTTTGGCTCTATTTTCCTATGATGTAGGAAGAGAAGACTCGTCGAGACACTTGAAAACTTGTCTTATTCATGATGATCACAAGGCTGCTTAAAACCCTTTGTTAATGTTCGGGTTATTCAACTCCTAAATCTGATATGAACAAATATTTTGATTAATCACAAGGAGAAAACCAACTGATATCTAGGATCAAGCTCGAAAAGTGTATAGGGACGATCCTTGATGAGACCGGATTTTTTTTTTTTTTTGAGATTTGTTTGTGATTTCGACCGGACCATTTCTGGTTGCCTACGTTCCCTCCATTATGAAGAGCTCAGGTCGCCGTATTTCGCGCTTATCCCGAATGAAAAGAGAACGAATGTTGAAATTCGAGGATCTGAGGACCTTTGGGGATTTTGAGGATTTGGAGGATTGAATAACATATCCCCTTAGAGTGTCCATGAAAGACACGGATGCGAAGCCCCAGTGGGACATCCACGGCAAGTGTTTGTGGGGTAGAAATGAATTATGCTCACATCCGGTTTGAATTTGCACAATCTTTGATTGATGATTTTGAACCAAGATGAATTAGATTCTAGTTTAAGCAAGCAATGAAGCATTAATTTGATCCCGACATCGAGGATATTAGAATGAAACCGCTATCCGTAGGGACCGTAGTTGGGTTTCCGGCTTCGATCGACCATCGGTGATTTGGGAAATTTTGACCTCTTAAGATGAGAGGTCGGCCGGGCCTTTGTCGACCGAACCTCTAAAGATGAGAGGTTGGCTTGCAGGATGTGTTTGGGAAATCTATGGCGGGAAGATTAATTACCTCTAAGAATGAGAGGTCAAATTTTGACTTTGGCCGAAGGCGAGGGTAATGGGAGTATCCTCTAAAATCGAGAGGATGACTTAGGATTGATTTAAGGTAATGGTGAGAGGAAGTCCGAGCTATCGACAACCTTTTGCGATCTTGCGAGAATTCAGCTCCTTTTTGATCATTGGAAGGGCTTCTTGAGAAGTCGGGGACTTTTGAGGATCGGCAGCTTCTTCTCTTTTTTTTTTTTTTTGTTTTTTTTTGTTTTTTTTTTTTTTTTTTTTTTTTGTTTTTTTTTTTTGTTTTTTTTTTTTTTTTTTTTTTTTTTTTTTTTTTTTTGACTTGGAGAGCCTCCCCGAGGAGTTGAGGATTATCTTTGTCCTTCCTTCATGGCTTGAGATATTTTGCGCATCGCCGACTCTCGAAGCTAACTTCTCGGGCTCGCTTGGACTTTCTCTCGCATGGAGCAAAAATGATGGCTAAACCGGGTTTCAAAACACGCCGATCTTGAAATGAAAGGATAGTGTTTAGTAAGGGTGAGGTAATGGCTTTCCTATGGGTGAAAGGTTTCAACCGCAATCCCTACCGGATGACCTAAATGAGATTAAGTCTTCATTGCTTGCTTAAGCTTTATATGAGAAAAGATCCATGCAAATTCATCGAGCAACGAGATGATGAGGATGAAAGGGATATGAGCATATGAGATGCAAGATGGGAAGTTGGTAAGCCCCAATTTGGAAAGGATATCAATTGATTTTCTCACTCCGATTAATTTAAATATTAATCATTTCAAAGAATTAGTGGTTGAGCAAAGACAAGTGATCATTTTGGATAAAACCATTTCAATTAAGTGTAACGTGGGTGCACAAGTGATGTCTCGAGTCTAGCAAGAAGAGAAAAAGACTTATATTAAAAGCTAGGCATTTAACTACCGTGTCCAAAATGGACTACAACGACAAATGTCCAGAAGGACTTAGGTGACAGGAAGTACTAGAACCTACGAAGGTTGACTAAAAGACTAATTTAGAGATAGGTAGCCCCTAATCTAGCCGCTCTTTGCCGGTTGGACTCGCCAGACGCTTGAGCTTTCCATTTTTCTCGCTAGCTTCCGAATCCCCTATTGCATCGGGGCAAAGTGATCCATTACGTGCCCATGATACCGGTGGAAGTGGAGGGATTTGAGGCCACGGGCACTGGAGCAAGTACAAGGTGTCCAAAGAAATGGGTCGGAAAAGTCACGGGACGAACTTTGTTGATCGAGCATATTGATGGAAGGAAGTGAACCCGAGAGGACTTTGGGGGATATTGGGATCTCGTTTGAGAGGATTTAGCGCCGCGCCGGTTGTTCGAGTGGTAGAACCGACTTCAAACCTTTCTTTCAACTTTGCCGGGAAGAGGCTTTCTTCTTTTCGGGAGGACGATCTTCATTTATCTCATCCCGATAGTCTCTCTCGAGACAATGAGACAGCCACGCACATCCCACCAAATGTGCTCAACAACCGGGGGTGGATTCGGGCCTCAAGCCGAGCCGTGCTAGAATGGTTCTCGAGTTGAGCTAGATTGAGGAGATTTGTCAGCCGGGCTTGTCTGGAAACAAATGGTTGGATTCCAAGGGGTAACGAGAGGCATTAGAAGACGGAGGAGCAGCACGTATTTGTCCTTTAGGGAGCTCCAATGGCCGGGGGATTGTCAATGTCCCGAAATGGCGGGTGGCCTCTTCGATCCGGCCCGTTGCTCATTCCGCGTTCCCCGAGAGCCCCGATGGCTAAACACACTTTCTCTATTATTTGGAAATTTTACGGAGGCAAACCTTCATTCTCTCTCGCCGGTATCTCGCAAGATCGGTACCATTCTCGAGGGGGCACCCGACGGCCGCCGAGGCATGCCAAATTGCTCCATCCCCGACCGCCGTTGGGATGGCGGAGTTTTGAACTGTTGGTTGGGGGCCACCGACCCGTAAGTCGAGGGGCAGGAGTTTCGACGGTAGTTACATAGGAGGTTGGTGGCGGCATCCCGACATATCCGGACGATTGAGAGTGAGAGGATGATTTTCTTCCTTCTTCACGGTAAAAGTGCCGTCGGGATTAAGACCGGCGGCCAAACCATGGCTCCCGAAGGCCTCCGTAAGGTTGTCAATTTGAGCTTTATGTCGCAGCCTCATCTCGCTTCTACCAACCGGGTCCAATGCCGGGTCTGTTCGAGGGATCTCGGGAGGATAGGTCTGTCCCTCATTCTCAAATCCGGATTCAAGATTAGTCATCTCGGGGATCTTTACCAGCTTCCACATTTTCTTTGGCATGCGAAGGCTCTCCGATTTCAATCATGTTCACTTGGTTATTGTTCCTTGGAAAAGGATTTTTGATCGTATTAGGCCCCTCGGGACTTCTAACTTTCCTTGCTCTATCAAACCTTGGATTGCCTTTTTCAGGGGGACGCAATCATCCGTCAGTGCCCATGGTATTAATGAAAGGCACAATGCTTGGAGGTATCCAAAGGAGCATCGGGGTTTCTAGGCCGATAATTATCTAAAGGCCTGAGCAAACCTTCTTTTTATCAATCCTCCGAAGATATTACTCAAAGGCATCCCAAAGTTTCCCAAACCTTGGAACCGGGATCCGATGCATCAGGTTTCTTTGGGAACAAAGGAAGTGGCATTGTTAGCCTCCCGTCCCACGTAGCCGATTGCCTCTTTGCCTTTAGCGGGAGCGAGAGCAAGTGTTGGAGGGAGGAGCCCGATATCCGTAGGCGGGTGCGGCAGCCGGCCGCCGATTGTAAGCCTTTTCAAACTTAGCCCCGAATTAACCATTGCACGCAAGCCGCCGTAGGGGAAGTGGCCGAGGGAAGCTTTCAAATGCGGCTTCAAGCATGACCGAAAGATGTCTAACCGCTCCTCGTCGAGGGAGGAATGGCCATTTCACCGAGCTTTAAGTTCCACCTCTTATAGAAATCCCCAATATTTTCATTAGTGGCGCCGCATCGTTGTTTGCAGTCAACTCGTTTGTCTCCCACTCCAAGTTGGCTTTATACTTATCTCGTGAAAGTACCGGTAACTGCTCCCAAGTAGCCCTAGCTTCAGCCGCAATCGGAAAACCATTTCAAAGCCCCCGACTTCAAAGAGAGACTAAAGTAATCGACCAACTGCTGGTTTGTGCATCCCTTAGCCTTCATTGCCAAAGTATAGGTGTCCAAGTGAGTTTTAGGGCATGCACTCTCGTCAAACAATTCCAGAGTGGGCATCACAAACTTGTGAGGCAGGGGGACAATCGAGCCTGGATCTCGTAGGCCGAAGAGCGTTGTTCTTTTGGCGGTCAATTCAGCAATCTGTGCTTTCATTTCCTTGTGTTGCTCCATAAACCAAGCCAATTGGGGATCCAAAGGTGGAGCGGAAATGCCCGAGCCGATATTTGAGCTAGGAAGAGGACTAGCTGTTGGTGGTGCATTGGTGGAGGTAATACCATATCCCGGAGCATAGGTGAAGACCTGTCCTTGTCCCAAATTACCCTTGGGAGTGTAGGTAGGAGCTTGGGCAAAGGGGTAGAGCTCAGCGTCTTGCTGTTGGCCTCCAATCGGCAGAGAAGGTGGAGGCAGCCCCGATGTAGCCGGATAACTTGGATTTCCAGAGTGGGGCCCGTAAGTAGGCTTGGGTGCGGGCCCGTCCCCGATCGTTGAACCGCATAGCCGAGGCGAGGCGAGGTGTATAACCCGGGGGGTACTGCGGTCCTGGTGATTCGGATGACACCGGGATGGAGGCTTGGTAACCCATAGAAGTCTGAGTGAGGAATGGATTTGTGTGAGGAGCAGCTTAACTAGTCGTTTCGAGGAGGGGCTCCCGACGCGGCCCGTAACCAAGTTGTGGCGGCATCCCGAACCGTGGCCGTTGTGGCCCTTTCAACCGTTCTGCGAAGGCCCGGATTGATCGGTTCCAAACCGTGGCGGGATCCCGATTAGCCGTGGCATTCCGAGGCATGCCCCAACCATGAGAAGACATTCCGCATCGATTTTGCCCCCACCGATTTGTGTCGTCGCCGCATGGATCCGGTGGTCCGTGGTTGGGAGCCGGGCCGACCCGAAAATCGAGGAACATGGGTTCCGGTAGCATCGAAGGAGGTTGGTGGTGGCATCCTCGGAGTAATCGGGCGACCAAGATTGGGCTTGGGGTCCTCTTCTTCTTCCACGGTGAAGGTGCCATCGGGGTTGAGGCCGGCGGTCAAACCATGACTCTTAATAGCCTCCATAAGGCTATTCACTGTGCTTCTTGTCGCACTCTCATCCGTTCGCTAACCGATTCCACCGTTGTTCCGTCTCGAGGCGTCCCGGAGGCGGAGTGACGTTGTCCCCATCGTTACCGAGTGCGAGCACATTCCGAAATTCCGGAGTCGGAACAGACGGTGAAGCCGACGATGCGCTTGACTCTTCCCAACCGATTAAACGGTGACCCGGTGCCCGAAACCAACCTTTGTGCGAGGAGTCATGGGGAAAGACACGAGGGTTCGATGTATGGGAATTGAAGGAGGGTAGGTGTTTGGGCTTTAGGCTCATGCAACATGCAGCTATTTGTTCACGTTTACTTAAAACATGTTTTATTAACCTAATCGGTTGGAAAAGATTTCTCTTTTTTTTGCAAACTACTCGGGATCCTCGGATCACCGGGCCCCGTCACTACGACTATAAGCCCCTCGTATTTCACCCGTATTTCGACCTCCCGGTGGACAGCCTGCGAGGGTCCTATAGGGCAAGCGGGTCCCACCGACCGAAAATGATGAAACGATCCTAAAAGTCCGGCGGATAATCGAGTCTTAACGAGCATTCGATGTAAATTACGGACAAAGCCGACGTCAAAAGTCAAGATCGTGTCCGAGGGCTCGACGAAAAGTCGGCATGATTTGACCGATAAGCGTCCACAATTGATCTTGACTTGTCGTCGCTTAAGCCATAATTAGGCATGGAATAATCATTAATCCTTGATGACTCAAAGTGTCAATGCCGGGAGTCGGTGTATAATTTGTGCCGCCGAGCCGAAGTCAAGGCGCCGGTCAATATCTTGGTCAAAGTCTCGCGGCGGAAAACCGCGTAACTTCGACCGATTAGGGTCCCCGAAAGATATTGAGCTCGGTATGCCGACAAAGGCTTGAAAGGAAAGGTCTATACACGTACAGGGCATGACACGTACTGCACTAAAAACCAACCGGGTCTCGGACAAAGTGTGTCACGGACAAGTGCATGGTCGACACGAGGCTCCATGGGATGTTTGGGTAGTCTTGTGCTCGTCCGAGAGGCGTAATAAGACCAAACGGACCGCGACAAGGATTTCCTGTTAGGGACGTAGTGTGCAGTGTACGGTCACGTGCGCGTAGTGTGCAAGCAGTCTATCTTCTTTTTCTGAGTAAAATAGAGATTTTTTATGTGTCTTAAAAGGCATGATGCATGATTCTTTTTTTGAAAATTTTCTTTTTTTTTTAAATCCTTTTTTTTTTTGAAAAATTTTTTTTTGAAATTTTTTTTTTGAAAATTAATGAACACATAAGCACATAATCACAAAAATTCCAACAGTTAGGGACATGATTTCCGACAGTCAAAATTTTGACTTTTTCCGAGGCGGCCAAAACAAACACGAAAATGTGCAAAAATCAACACACACAAAACAAAGGATTTCAAATGTCGGGACGGAAGCTTGACCCTCAAAAGTTTTTCTTTTTTTTTTTGAAAAGATAAAACTTGTTTTTCCCCAGCGGAGTCGCCACTGTGATGATGTGTCGCCATTTCGCGGGAAAAAATTCGATTTTTCGCGTTTCTTTGAAAAAAACCAAATAAAACCCGGGAAAAAGAACGGAGTCACCACGCCATTTTTGTTTTAAGGGCCAAAACTTTGAAAAAAGCCCGAGATCAGAAATTTGGGTTCGGAGATCATGTTACACGCCGGGAAGGACGTTAGTGTGCACCCGGAATGCCTCGTAAAACGAGTCTTCCAAGCTGAAAATCATTTGTGTGTGTGTGTGTGTGTGTGTGTTTTGGCCAAAATAATTTGAAACTCAGAAAAGTGAAAATTGGGATATCTTTTTAAGACTTTAAATTGATCCCATGATTTTTTGGAAGATTTTTGGATTGATATTTGGTACTCAAAAGACCTTTTGAAGTTGAGAGCCACTTCTGTCAGAATGAAAAAGGCAGTTGACCTTTGATTTTGAAATGGATTCAAGGGTCTTAAAACTTCATAATCTGGATAAACTAAGAGAATGAAAGTTGTTCCAGACACCTTAAATAAGATTTGTGCGAAGGAATTTTCCATTTTGGAGAAGATTTGAGGGGTCAAAACCTTCTGGAAACCTCAGATGTGAGATCTGGATTCCCAGAAGCTGATGAACTAGCCTCTGAAAGAAAATTTGAAAAGAGGAGTTTTACTCACCCAAAAAATAAAGTAAAAATATGTATGGAAAGATATGGATGTTGGCTACAAAAAGTGTTTTGTAGTCAACACCAAATTCCACATTTATCTGTGTCCAAAAAATTAGACCATGGACTGAGGTCTGAGGAAATTGCTACTGGACAGCAACTTCTCAAGAAAGAAAATATGATTTTAAGGGGGGTTTTGCATCCATGCTTGTCCCCATTTCCCTAGGTTTTGGTTAGTGATCACTTGACATTTTAGTGGTGAATCAACTATACCAAACCATCCTTGGGGTACATTAGGACTAAGCACTTCATTTGCTTGGGAAGGGGAATTTTATCCTTTGAAAATGAGATTTGATGCTTGAAAATGGTTTTTAGGGTTTTGAAAATGCATTTGCAAGAAAACAAGAACACATTAAAGAAAATGTTGATCCTTGTAGAAGATCATCCATGGAGATGGACTTCCATGGTGATCTTCTTGGATCTTAAGACAAGAAGAAGAATGAACTACATTTTGTAGTTTGAAGATGCATGCATGGATGAAAGATTTAGGGTAAGAAGAGGGAGGTTATACCTATCTTCTTTGAGTTTGTGTTTGAATGGGTTCAAGACTTGAATGTGTTTAGGGTTTGAATTTGAGAGTGAGTGTGAGTTGGGAAAGATTCAAGAGAAAATGGTGACAATTCAAGTGAATTCTCACTGTTTTCTCTCTATATTTTGCCAGAGGTTCAGTGCAAATTGTGTTGTGATCCAATTGTGTTGTGTAAACTGAGAGAGGAGGGTTCAATTTATAGAACACTGTGAGAAACAATCATATCCGCGCGGAGGGTCCCGTTGGCGTGCAATCGTTCATATCCGCTACAAAGCCGGCTTTTGGACAGGAGGAATAATCTTTTTAAAATTCAAACTGGAACTGTTTTTCAACTTACCAATTCGGGTTTTTTCCATTTCTTTTGCTTTTTAGGATTCCTTTCCTTGTTTATCTTTAAATGGCAATGCCCACTTTACCCTTGCTTTGTTAGAAAGGTTAGGGTTTGTTAGAAATGTTAGAAATGTTAAAACTTTCATTAATTTTCTAACGAAAATACTAACAAACTCAAATTGGAGCACTTACAGTGGGATCGGCTTCCAGTCTTGGGCAGAGGAGATTTGATGAGTCAGAGACAGATCGTCATTGAGACCAGGTTGTATGAGTTCATCGAGTGTCTGAGGGGGTTGCTCAAGTTCCCCAAGAGTAAGGGCCTGATTTTTTCTTTGGCGCAGCACTGGTGGGACGTTACCCACACATTCCATTTCTTCTGGGGCAAGGCTACGGTCACACCTTCCGATTATGCTGCGATCACGGGCCTGTCCTTTAAAGGACGCAGCATTGAGTGGCGAGATGGGTACAGTGATCGGGAGTTGCAGGATCTTCTACGCTTTACCCCCATTCCCAAAAAGGGGATGGGGATGGAGTATGCTGTGGACTACGGGAAGATCGTGGAGAGCATTGAGAGTTATGAGGCTGGGGATGAGAGAGTGGCTGCTGTGCAGATTGCTAGGGCTTTTCTGTGGTTCGCTTTTTCGAGCACACTTTTTGGACACGCCGAGGGGACGGCGGTATTTGCCCTGCTGCAGACGTTGACTGATGTGGAGATGGCTGGAGAGGTAGCTTGGGGGGAGGCCGGGCTGGTAGAGCTATATTTTGCTCTAGACAGGTACAGCCGGAAGGCTGTGAGTTCCCTCACATGTTTTGAGTTCCCTCTGTAGGTATAAGCTTTTGCTTTTTCTCTTTTCTTTAAGCACGCATTGTTTCTTTCCGCACTTAATTGATGTGATCTTTACCTTTCGCAGGTATGGGCTCTGGAGTTCTTTCATGTCACGATATGGCGGCAGCCGGCGGAGCACATCGGGGCATATCCGGCTATGCTCTCCTGGACCAAGCATGCTCGGGAGAAGATAGGTTTCAGGGGGCGCACAACCCTCAAGTACAAGGATTGCCTGCCTCTGATGAGAGCTGAGACGGATGAGGGGATGAGGTTCTACCCCTGGGGCCGCTTCGAGGTGGAGCAGCTGAAGGGTGCGGAGAGGTGGACTGTGGAGCAGAGGATTTTGAGGGGTTTGACCTGTGATTCATATTACTTGGGGGAGAGAGTGACGTGCCAACATGGCGAGGGTGCACCTCTGATGACACCGATGGAGCCTCCTGCTGACATGATGCATCCGACTGAGAGCTCGGAGACCTGGGGTGACTATCGAGGTGGCCAGCACTTCTCGAGGTTTGTGGCGAGCGAGGATTATTCGCGATTTATCTTGAGGAGGCTGAGGACGCCTCAGGTGCTAGAGAGAGAGGGGGAGGAGGTTGTGCGGTACCCTCGATCGGACTTTTCATATGTCCAGGATGGGGTTAGATTGAGAGTGCAGATCCCTATCCCTGAGCGGGTCCCACGAGCTTTCCGTCCTCGTCCGGATATGAAGGTACGGCTTTTTACTACTTCTGTCTCCTTTTTTTCGCATCAATCATTTCAGACGCTTTTGTTTTCGTGCAGTTCCCGGCTGTGGTTGTGGAGAAGCTGACGAAGTAGGTGATTGGGGCCAAGAGGTTCCTTAGGAGGATGGTTACCTGTGGGCCGCCAGTGCGTAGCGAGACAGGCACAGCCGGCGCCTGTAGAGCGGGAGACTTCCCCTATTCCTTCCGAGCATTCTACCGAGACTCCTCTTTCTCCTCTCATAGATCCTGGCATGGAGCTGCCTCCGGACCACGTCATCCTCGGGGATTTGCATGGACAGGGACATGTTTGGCGCCACGGTGGATCATCTTCGCATGGCCAGGGATCCGATGCGTTCACGTTCGGATATGATTTCTTTGCGGATCTCGGCTTGCCTTATCGTGGCGTGCCGGTTGATCCAGGCGAGCCTCTCTCTGGAGACGAGGATGACGATCTCGAGCCCGAGATATTCATGACTACTGGGACCGGGGGAAAGCGCCAGCCACTGAGGATTCTGATTGATGATTTTTGGTTGATTCTGGGACTGTACTTATTTTGACAGATACAGTTTATTTTTTATGCACACTTTTTTTTTATATTTTTTTTTGGAATGTAATGATCTAGGATTACTGTTATCTACTTTTTTTATTATGCATGTGTATGTTGCATGAGCCCGGTTTTTTGGCAAGGGTGTGGATGTTTGGTATATGAACTGTTTGGACAGGCTTTGCACAGGTTTCGAGCGGCCGGGATGAAATATTCCTCCGTGGTGCAGCAGTTTAAACTGCTGCAGATTTTTTTTCTGATGGTGACAATTGTATCCGCGCGGACAGAATCGAAATCTGACACTGGCATTTAATTTTTGCTTCAGATCTGGTTTTCCCTCTTTTAATTCAAACAACCACTCCAACTGCCCATTCAAACAGCCATTTTCGGGGAGAAGGATTGAAAATCCATGGAGAAAATTGTGAGCATGAGAAATCCATCCAAATTGTCCCAAGAATCTCAAATTTCTTTCTTCAACAAGTTCAAGGAGTGGTCCTGGGAGATTATGCACGAGAGGAGGTCATTCTTTGAAGAAATGTACAAGATACGATGCTTGTGGTCTCTCAAAGAATTGGTTCCGGATTATGATTTTTTGAGGGCTTCTTCTTCATTTTGGGATACAAGGAGGCATGTCTTTTGCTTTTCTTACAATGAAATGGTCCCGACTGTTGAAGAATTCCGGGCTTTGCTTGGTGGTCCCGAGGTGGAGGAGATTGCGATTCCTTTGCCCGGAGGAGCTTCTTTCGTTGACAAGTTGTGCAACCTTCTTCATCTTTCTCCAGAGGAAGCACAAGGTATGATCCGTGGTCCTGATCATTTTGACATTTCTGGCCTTCCTGATAGATTTAGGGGTTTAGGCTTGATTGATGATGCCTATTGGGATGCTTTTGCACTCTGCATGTTTGGTACCTTGTTTATGGTTTACTCTTTTGGGATTTGTCATCGGGCTTTGCTGGATGTGGTTGTACACTGCCGTTTGGGCCGGGATGTTGTGCCCTTGATCCTGGGAGAGACCCTTCATGCCCTTGACAGGTTGGCTACCGGGAGGCGGTATATGCACGGGGGCAGCCCGTTTCTTTTGACTATGTGGCTGATGGAGCGCCTGGGGGTCCTTCGCGAAACTTCTGATGCGGTGAAACCTTGGACTTTTGCCAGGAGAGGGGTTACTGTGGATCTTGATGATCAGGGCTCATGGGAGTATTGGATAGCTTGTCGCCAGACTGCGGATATCAGATGGTTGGTACCTCATTGGCGGGTAGAGACTCGGAGAGTGCTTCAGGATGGGTCTCATGTGGTTGTGCTTCCGGGGCTTTCTCAGTCCAGTTTTTATATTCCAGCTCTGGTTCGGCGGCAGTTTGGCTTGGAGCAGATTCCTTTGGAGGGTTTTGAGGACATAGCCACCAGGGTGGTGGCTTCTGCTTCGATGGATGATCCTTCAGTGTTCCCATTTCTTTCCCGAGCATGGAGGTATGACGTCTTTCCTCCTAGGGTTATCCTCAGGCGTCCGGGGCATGTATTTTTGACCACTTGGTACTTGGATTGGTACGAGAGGCATTTGGGGGAGACTCAGGTGGCTATTTTGAGACGGCGTGAGGCCATTGTTGGGGCGGAGGACATGACAGTCTCAGAGAGGAGGAGAGCTGAGGCGAGGGCCAACCCTCATGATAGGAGCGGAGATGCCGTGACTGACTACGAGTCTTATGTCAAGAGACAGGAGGGGCGGATTCCTATGTTACCGGCTCGACTGCAGGAGATGAGAGACGAGGCTAGGGCTACTAAGGCCCTGACAGACGCGGGTTTGATAGATCCTGTCCCTACACCAGAGCTTGGTAGGAGGAAGACTGACATTTTTCCTGTGCAGAGGAAGAAGACCCGAAGAGGAGGAAAGAAGAGGGGAGAAGCCAGTACGAGTGGCTTGGAGTGACTTTGAGGTTTCTGAGTATCCCTTTCTTGTCGTAGCAGACACATTAGTTATTATGTATCTTAGTTTCTTTTAGCAGGTTGTAATTCGTAGGAGTGAACCGAGTTTAGACTCATCAAAAAGTTTTTAACTGTAATGAATATGTGAATTGCATCAGAGTTTTTCGAAACGCCTTCATGGCTTGAACAAAGTATGACTTTTATTTGTGTTTTAGACCGAACCGTTTCCGGCTGCCTACGTTCCCTTGGACTAAAGGGCTCAGGTCTCCGTAGTTCGACCCGGTTAATTTGTTTTTGTTTTTTTTTTGTTGTTTTTTTTTTTGGTGCAACCCTGTTTTTTACCTAGGCCGCCCTTTTGGGTTTTCAACCTAGTTGGGTATTACTCTTTTAGCACTCTTTTTTTTTTGGTGCAACCCTGTTTTTTACCTAGGCCGCCCTTTTCGGGTTTTCAACCTAGTTGGGTATTACTCTTTTAGCACTCTTTTTTGTTTTTTTTTGTTTCTCTTTTTTTTGTTTTTTTTTTGACTCAAGTTGTTTCATGCGTAGTATCTGCGCAGCTTATCGCCATTCACCGGGTGTACAAAAGGATTTCCATCGAGGTCTGCAAGTTGCATGGCCCCTCCGGAGAAGATCTTCTGAACAATATATGGCCCGACCTAGAATGGCTCCCATTTGCCAAGCGGGTTGATGCGGACTGGGGGCTTCTCCTTCAAAACGAGGTCACCTTCCCTGATCTCTCGATGTTTTACTTTCTTATCGAAGGCTCTGGCCATCCTTCCTTGGTAAGCTCGGATATGTTCCATGGCTCTCAATCGGCGTTCATCTAGCAGGGCCAATTCATCACGGCGACTCTGGAGCCATTCGACCTCATTGATCTGAATTTCCAATAGTACACGAAGTGAGGGGATTTCTAGCTCGACTGGGAGTATGGCTTCCATTCCGTAGGTAAGAGCAAATGGTGTTTCCCCGGTTGCCGTTCTGACGGATGTTCTGTATCCCCAGAGAGCAAGGTGCAGCTTGTCAGGCCAATCTTTGCCTCGGACGGCCATTTTCCGGATGATACTTTCCAAGGTCTTGTTTGCTGCTTCAATGGCTCCGTTAGTTTGGGGCCTGTAAGGAGATGACTTGTGACGGGTTATTCTGAATTCTGCCAGCAGCCTGTCGCATTTCCCTTCAAAGTGGGATCCATTATCTGAAATGATTTCGGCCTGCAACCCGTATCTGCATATGATGTTCTCTTTGATGAAGAGGGCTACTTTCTTTGAATTGAGGACTTTGTAGGATTTGGCCTCGACCCATTTGGTGAAATAATCCACTGCTACCAGGACGAACTCGTGGTCGTTGCTGCCTGATGGTGTGATTTTGCCTATGACATCAATTCCCCAAGTGACGAAAGGCCAAGGGGTCGTCATGTAGTATAACTCGTGAGGAGGCATGTGATTGAGATTCGAGTACCGCTGGCATTTGTCGCAGCTTCTGACGAACTGGATGCAATCGGTTTCTATAGAGATCCAAAAGTAACCCATTCTCAGTATGATTTGCATTAGAGCCCGAGCGTTCATGCGGGGGCCGCAGGTACCACCATGTATTTCTTTCATGAGTTCCGTAGCCTCTTGTTTGCCGATACATCGCAGGAGGGGGCCTTGATAGCGCTTTTTGTACAACATGTTTCCCAAAAGAACATAGTGGGAGGCGAGTCGCTTCAGGGCCGAGAGGCTTTTTGCCTTGATTCCTTCTTTATATTCCCCTTCTTCATTTTTGAAAGAGGCTTCACCGTTCTTCAAGTACTGATAGATCTGGGTATACCAGGGATCATTGGCCAGCTCGGCCTCCGTCTCGATTTCAAAGCAATAAGCGGGGTTTTCTCTTCTCCCGACTCGGAATGGCTTGACAGACTTTCCCTTGGGTATTTCGACGAGAGAGGCTAGTGTTACTGCAGCGTCTCGCGAATGCTGCGATCCCCGGGCAAGTAATGAAAGCCGATCTCCTTGAACTGGGTTACTAGCTCTTCCATGTAAGTGTGATACTTCTGCAGACCTGGATCCACGGTCTTCCATTTGTTAGAAACCTGGTTGATGATGAGGGCAGAGTCACCGTATACCTCCAATTCTTTCATATTTCTTTCGAGAGCGGCCTCCAACCCAGCTATGCAAGCTTCATATTCAAAGAAAGATTGTTGGTAACTTCAAAGTTCAACTTACCGCTATGGGAGTGTGCTCGCAAGAGGATCGACTCGTAAGTATTCCTATCCCATTTCCTCTTTTGTTTGATGCCCCGTCAAAGAAGAGCCGCCAACGATTTTCTCCTTCTAGAGCAAAGATTCCGTCATCGGGAATCGGGGCTCAGTGCCCTGGACTCATTGCTTGGGAAGCTCGGCCAACCGCTTCCGCCATTACTCGCCCTTTCACGGATTTTCTTGTCACATAAGTGATGTCGTATTCGGCCACAAAGAACGACCATTTTGCCAACCTCATGGAGATGGAAGTTTTGTCGAACAAATATTTGATGGGATCCAACTTTGAGACCAGATGTATCGGGTGAGACTGCATGTAGTGTTTCAACTTTCCCACAACCCAAACCAGGCCTGCGCAAGTCTTTTCACAAGCAGAGTAATTGAGTTCGCTCCCTTGAAGCTTTCTGCTCACGAAATAGATGGCGTTTTCGACCTTGTAATCTTTCTTCTCTTGAGCTAGCATAGCCCCAATTGCTGTATCCGTGACAGTCAGATATAGCAATAGCGGCTTTTGCTGATGTGGCGGGTAAAGGATCGGGGGATTCACAAGGTACGCCTTGATCTTTTCAAAGGCGAGCTGGCATTCTGGAGTCCATTCTGTGCAGACATTTTTCTTCATCAACTTGAAGATCGGCTCGTAGATCGAGGTTAGCTGATTTACAAAGCGTCTTATGTATTGCAGTCTTCCCATGAAGGATTTTACTTCTGTCAGCGTCCGAGGTGGCTTCATTTCGACTATGGCCTTGATCTTCTGGGGATCTACTTCAATTCCCCGTTCCGTCACCATATATCCTAGCACCTTGCCTCGTCTTACACCGAAGGTGCATTTGGCCGGATTAAGCCTCATACTCTGGTCTCGGAGGCGGCCGAATAATTTTCTCAAATCAACGAAGTGTTGGCCATTGGATCCTCTGGAATGTATTATCATATCATCCACATAGACCTCAATTTCTTTGTGAATCATGTCATGGAACAAAGCTGTGGATGCCCTCTGATAAGTAGCCCCGGCATTCTTCAGTCCGAATGGCATAACAGTGTAGCAATACGTGCCCCAAGGGGTGGTGAAGGCTGTCTTGGTTTGGTCTTCCTCTGCCATCTTGATTTGGTTGTAGCCGGCGAAGCCGTCAACGAAGGACTTGACCTCATAGTTGGCCGTGGTATCCACTAGCATGTCAATATTTGGCAAGGGGAAATCATCTTTTGGACTAGCCTTGTTCGCATCTCTAAGTCCACGCAAAGATCGGATCTTTCCGTTGGCCTTGGTCACTGTCACTATGTTGGAAAGCCATGTCGGATATTCAATCACCCCGATGAACCCCGCTTCCGAGCATTTTTTTCAATCTCCTCTTTCACCTGTAGAGACCATTCGGGCTTAATTCTTCTCAACTTTTGCTTTACTGGCTTGACTTCCGGGTCGAGCGGTATCTGGTGTTCAACTATGGAAGGGTCGAGGCCTGGCATATCCTTATAGGACCATGCAAACACATCCACAAATTCTCTTAGCAACTCAATCAGAGTATCCTTTTCGGTCCCTTCAAAGAAACTACCAATCTGCGTCTCTTTAGGCTCTTCTACAGTTCCCAAATTCACACTCGTCAAAACCTCTTCGGCAGCTTGGGCTCGATTTTCCTCTTTCCGAACAACCTGCTTAAAGACTTCTTTAATATATTGTTCATTTAATGTGTCTGCTTCTAATGAATCATTATTAACAGTTTTTAGGTTATTAGTTAATTTATCATTAGTTAGAGTGGCAATCAGGGGATACTCAGAAAGGTCCGTCATTTCATTAAGAACAAAGGGGAATACAACATTGGCTACAACTTCGTAGTCTTCAGGCATAAGGCCATCGGACGACTCGAGAGACTCGAACTCAATAATGAGAGACTCGGAGGACTTTACATAGGTTGATACAAGGGGACGGGGGACCAATCCAAGCTTGGTGATCATTTCCTCCTTGGTTGCGGCCGGACCCGAGAGGATTTCCCAATTCTTCAGTAGCATCGCTGTCAGGGGCCTCACGACTCGGGAATTGCATTGTTCCTGTCCTCCTTTCTCAATCATTGCTATCATCTCTTTGACTGAACCGAAGTCGATCAGATCTGGCACCTGGACCTCTTCTCCGAATACTTGTCGCATAACGGGACCGTCCCAATCATCTGAAGGGAATTCTGTAACTTTGGCTTTCGGCATGGTCAGCTCAAACTCAAGCTTTGGTCTTCTTGGGCAGTCGGGATCACAGTGGCAAGCTTGATAACTTCCTCATCGTAGGTGACATCATCGGGACTGGTGCCATCCTCAAAACTGAGCATATGAATGTAAGGATCTGCTTGCGAATACGTTGCATCCTCGACCCCGGAGAGTCCTGATTCGTTGTCGTTTGATTTCTCAATCCAGACATAAGGGCGTCTTGAACCTTGTTGTGCTGCTGGAGCTGCTAAGAAAACCTCATGCCCCATACTCGAGAGGAAGGGTTTGGTGGGTAATTCCTCTTGTAAGACATCCCACACAACTGTCATGCATTCAATACGAGTATGACGGTGCTCGTTGACTTTTATCACAAAGATTTCCTTGTATGGCTGGGCCAGAGAGTTGACTTGAAGAATGCTGATAAATCTTCTATTGGAGACTGGGGGTTTATGTGCCTGCATCATGGCGATGCTCAGTGCTTCTTTCCATTCTGCCCCCAAGTGTTGGAAACGGCAATTGAACTTGATGTATCGGACCGCTCTGTGGTCCGCCTGTTCAAGTACGCCGACATAGTTAGCATCACCGGACTCGAGGATTCCGATGATACTTGCCCCGATAGTCCCTTGGTCAATTTGAAGGAGGTAGCCCAGCCTCTCGGCCGCGGGCACGCTGATCGCTTCTCGGCTTCGTTCCCTATGAGGAAACTGTCCCTCGGATGACTTCAAGGTCTCCCGACGGTTAATGAACTTGACGCATTGATGGAGAGTGGAAGCTATGGCTTTCATGTGATGTAGCCAAGGGCGTCCCAACAGTAGCCGTGAATTCAGACCGAATATCCATTACATGGAATTTTGCCGGCACCATTTGGGTTTCGAACCGTAGCTCCGCAGTCACCGTCCCCAGTGATAGGACGAGACGTGCCGTCGTAGGCCTTGGCGCCCGGGTAGATGGTATCATGTGCCTTTCATTGATGCGTAGGGCCCGCATCATGCTAAGGGGAAGGACGTTAAAGGCCGATCCGTTGTCCGCCAATACCCCGGGGAGTGATGTGGTGTTGAGCCGGAGAGTGATATACAGGGCTTCATTGTGCCCTGAGGCGTCTCTTGGCCGGTCTTCGTCGCGAAGGTGATCATACTACCATATATCGGGGATCATAGATTTGGTCTCTATCCGGAGAAGGAGAGTCATCAAGCCATCCGCTTTCTGTCTTTCTTTGCGAGGTAAAGCTTTTGCCGAGGCCTCAAGGTTGTGTTGAGGCCGTTTGTGGCGGTTGCCACCCTTGGCCGCACATTGATTGAGTGCGAGTGCCAAACCGGCTTTGATCATTATTTGCCTAAGACGTGCTCGGAAGTTGGACAAATTGAACCTTGGCTTATTCCGCAGGGGATTAGGCTTCGGTCGGCGGTGAAATTACCTGCATCCGAGGTACTCTTGTGTCCCAAGGTCCGAACTCGTTGTCGCCAGGACTTTTCGGCCTTCTAACCCCTGTTTGTTCTAGAGCGGCATGGCTTCGAAGAAGGGAGGACTGGCTGGAGTAGAGTACGTAGTAATCGAACCTTCCGGATGGCTCTCCGAGTGTACCCACACTGGTATCACCGGCTTCGAACCTTTCTTTCAATTTCTGCTTGGAGGAAGCTTTCTTCTTCTTAGGTGGGCGGTCCTCGCTTATCCAATCTTGATAGTCCCTTTCGAGGCAATCGGGGCAGTCACAGATATCCCACCAAATGTGCTCGGCAACTGGTGGTGGATTTGGGACCTCGGGTTGAGTTGAGCTAGAATGACTCTGAGCTGAACCAGTCTGGGGAGATTTACTGTTGGGCTCACCAGGAAGCAAATGGTTGGATTCTGCCGAGTAATGAGAGGCATTAGGATCCGGGGAAACAGGCACATATTTTTCCTTTAGTGGAGCCCCAGTCAGTTGGGGGATTGCCAATGTTCCGAAATGACGTGTGTGGCTTCTTCGATCCAGGCCTGTTGTTTATTCTGTTGTTCCTCAGGAGCCCTGATGACTAACCACATTTCCTCCGTTGTTCCCCAATCTTCATTCTCTCTACTGATGTTTGCAGGACCGGTATCATCTTGAGAGGGGACGCCCGACGGTTGCTGAGGCATACCGAACTGATCCATCCTTGACCGTTGTTGGAATGGTGGAGCTTTGAACTGTTTGGGAGATAGCTGACCTGTAAGTCGACGGGCGGGAGTTCCTGCGGTGGTGGCATAGGAAGCCGAGGGTGGTATCCCGGGACGATTGAGAGTGGGAGTAGGACTTTCTTCATTCTTTATGGTAAAAGTGTCATCGGGATTGAGACTGACAGCCAAACCATGGCTCCTGAAGGCTCCCAGAAGGTTGTCCATTTGAGCTTCATGTCGCAGTCTCATCTGTTCTACCAACCGGATCCAATGTTGATCTGTCTGAGGGATTCCGGGAGGCGGAGTGATGTTGTCCCCATCGTTACCGACTGATGCAGACATTCTGAAACCCGGAGTCGGAACAAATGGTGAAGATGACGATGCGCTTGACTCTTCCCAACTGATCAAACGGTGACCCGGCGCCCAAAACCAAGCTTTGTGAGGAGCTGCGGGGGGAAAGACACGGGGGTTCAGATATTTGGGAGTGAAGGAGGGTAGGTGTTTAGGCTTAGGGCTCATGCAACACGCAGTTATTTGTTCTTGTTTACTTAAAACGTATTTTATTAACCTAATCAGTTGGAAAAGATTGCTCTTCTTTTTCGCAAACTATTCTGATTCATGGATCAGTGGGCCCCATCACTACGCTTGCGGACCCTCAACCTGTAACCCCGAACAAGGGTTTCGTAGGGCAAGCAGGTACCACCGACCGAAAAGAAAAACGATCCTAAAGTCTGGCGGGTAATCTAGTCTTAACGAGTATTCGATGTAAATTACGGACAAAGCTGACGTCAAAGGTCAAGATCATGTCCGGAGAGCTCGACGAAAAGTCGGCGTGGCTCGGACTGATAAATGTTCGTAACTGTTCTTGACCCGTCGTCAGTTAAGTCGTAATTAGACATGGAATAATCGTTAATCCTTGATGACTCAGTGTTATGCCGGGAGTCAGTGCATAAGTTGTGCCAGTCAAAGTCAAAGTCAAGGCGCCAGTCAATATCTGGTCAAAGTTCGCGGTGGAAAACCGGCATGACTTTGACTGATTAAGGGTCCCCAAAAGATATTGACTTGGTATGCCGACTAAGGCTTGACAGGAAAGGTGTATGCACAGACAGGGCATGACACGGATCAGACTAAAAACCAACCGGGTCTCGAACAAAGTGTGTCACGGACAAGTTCATGGTCGACACGAGGCTCCAAGGGATGTTTGGGTAGTCCCGTGCTCGCACCGAGAGGCGTAATAAGGCCAAATGGGCTACTATTGGGATTTCCCCGGGTTAAGGACGTAGTGTGCAGTGTAGGGCCAAGTGCGCGTAGTGTGCAAACAGTCTATCTTCTTTTTCTGAGTAAAATAGAAATTTTCACATGTGTCTTAAAGAGAATGATGCATGCAAAAAATGATTATTTTTTTTTGAAAATCTTTTTTTTTGAAAATCTTTTTTTTTTTTTGAAATTTTTTTTTGAATTTTTTATTTTTTTTTGAATTTTTTATTTTTGAAATTTTTTTTTTGAAAGCAAATAAACACATAAGTACATAGGCACAAAATTCACACAGTTAAGAAAATGATTCCGACAGTCAAGATATCGATTCTTACAGGACAGTCAAAACAACACGAAATGTGCAAAACAAACACACACACACAATACAAATGGTTTCAAATGCCGGGACGGAAGTTTGACCCACAAAAGCTTTTCTTTTTTTTTCTCTTTTTTTTTTTTTAAACAATGATACCGATACTGGCTTTGTTAGACCATAATTTATCCCAAGCCCCGGGTTAGGGAGCGGTACAGGAAACTTAATGGTTTCCACCTATATACCAAATAACATTTTTTTTATTTTATTTTTTTAAAAAAAAAAGATAAAGCCTATTTTTATGTTCCCCAGCGGAGTCGCCACTGTGATGAATGTGCCCACCGCGATTTTTGAAAATCAACAAAACGGGAGTCGCCACGCCATTTTTATTTTAAGGGCCAAAACTTTGAAAAATGCCCGAAATTAGAGATTTGAGTTCGGAGGTCACGTTACACTCCGGGAAGAACGTTAGGGTTCACCCGGAATGCCTCGTAAAACGAGTCTTCCTAATTTGAAATCATTTGTATGTGTGTGTGTGTGTGTATTTTTGGTTAAAATGAATGCAAACTGAGAAAACTAAAAATTGAGAACTCTTTGTAAGACATTAAACAAGTCCCATGATTTTTGGTATGATTTTAGGGTTGAGTTTTGGTACTCAAAAGACTCCTTGAAGTTGAAAGTCAATTCTGCCAGAATGAAAAAGACAGTGGACACTTGGTTTTGAAATGGATTTAAGAGTTTTAAAAATTCAGAATCTGGGGAAAGTCAGAGAATGAAAGTTGTTCAAAACATCTTAAATAAGGTTACTAAAAAATATTTTCATGATTGGAGATGATTTGAGGGACCAAAACCCTCTGGAAATCACAAATGTGAAATCTGGATTTTCAGAGACTGCTAAACTGACTTTTGGAAAATAATTTGAAAAAGGGAGTTAGACTCGCGTAAAAAATAAAGTAAAAATATATCTGGAATCCTATGGATGTTGGGTACAAAAAGTATTTTGTAGTCAACAGCAAATTCTAAGTTTTTCTGTGTCCAAAAAATTAGACAATGGAAAGAGGTCTTAGAGAAAGGCTACTGGACAGCAACATTCTCAAGAAGGAAAATGTGATTTTAAGGGGTTTTGCATCCATGCTTGTCCCCATTTCCTTAGGCTTTGATTAGTGATCACTAGACATGTTTAGTGGTGATCTACTATATCAAGCCATCCTTAGGGTACATTAGGACTTGAAGCACTTCATTTGCTTGGGATGAGGAATTTAATCTTGAAATAAAGATTTTTTTTTTGTTGTGAATATTGATTTTAGAAAAACACTTTCAAGTAAGTAAGAAATAATTTGGACCTTTTAAAATGGTCATCCATGGAAATTTATTTCAAGGTGACTTCATTTTAGGTCAAGTAAAGATGAACAACAAGTGGATGAACAAGTCACATCTTTAAGACATGAGATGCATGCATGGATGAGGGAGGTTTAAGGTAAGGAGAAGGAGGGTTTACCAATGGTGGTATCCTATCTTCCTTGTGTTTTTGTTTGAGACTTGAATTTAGTGAGTGTTTGGTGAGTGAGATTTGGGAAAATGATTAAGAAAAAGGTGGCAATTCAAAGGAATTCCCACTGTTTTCTACAATATTTTTGCCAAGGTGCTGTGTGAGTGAATTGTTGTTCATGGTTTTTCTGAGACTGAGGGGCTCTATTTATAGGCCTCTGAAAAATTCAAAACCATCTGCGCGGATATGTATGTCAGCGTGCACTGTTCATTAAATGCTGTTCCAGGCTTTGGACAAGAGGAATATTTTATTCAAACAAGCAACCAGTTGTGTTTTACAGATTTCTATTTTCGAATTTTTCTCTTTTGTGAGATTCTTTCCCTTGTTTAACTCTAAATAGTAATCCCCAACTTACACTTGCTTTGTTAGAAAAGTTAGGTTTTGTTAAAAAAGTTAAGGCTTAGGTTAAGAATGTGAAGGCTTTCGTTAGTTTTCTAACGGAAATACTAACAATTCAAATTGGAGCACTTACACATATCCCCCCAAAATGAGATTGCCACTACCATATCCAACGGCCTTGATCCCATTTGGCGCAACTAATACAAGTGCACTATGCTGGCCTCCCTTTGTGGGTTTCTTTTTAAAATTGCTACCCTCAATTGGAAACCAACATCCAACATAAACACTGTCACCACAACCCATGCAGACCTCATCTATAGGATATTCCAGGGTGTTTAGTTCAATCTTGGGGATATAGTGTTTGCCAGTATAGTCCAATTTGCTGAAAAGTAATTTCCCTCTGATCTTCCTTTTCCTTGCTTAATTTTTGACATATGCTTGAAACAAGGGGTGGACATCATTCCTTCTAACAGGCTATGGGAGAAAGTTAAACTGTTTGGGATTCAACCTGTTCTAGAATGCACCAAGCGTATTATTGATCTACCAGTTGAGTTATCAGATGATCCATTTATCGAGATTCATGAGGATGATGATGCTGATATGGCTGGTGTGGGTGATGATGTGGCCACATCTCCAATACCACCAATTGATCCAGCAGACATCTATGATGAGGAGATCAAGTTTCTTGAGAAGGCTATGCTACAGGCTCGTGTGCAGTTCATGTAAATGGTGACTAGAAGGAATAGACTATTGGCTGCCAAGGCTAGTTTTTCTGGACAAAAAGGGGGAGCTAGCACAAGCCAAGTTTTTGAAGACATTAGCCAGAACTTTCGTTGGGAGCTGCTTCAAGAAACAAGGGTTGAAATGGAGAAAACTGATTAAATGCCCTTTATAAACTATTTACTATGTTTTTTAACAACATTTCATATTTTTTGTGTATTAGGAACAATGATGAATTGGTGTGCTTGTTTGTTTTTGAATTATCTTAATATTTGCTTATTTAGGGGGGGTTTGATATTTAATATTAGTTTATTATATCATCTCTTGGCTTATGATACATTTTTTATCAGAAAACAACAAATCAAAGGGGGATTGAAAGTGTGTGATGTCATACACACATTGACAAGTCAAAAGGTTGACTTAATTTAGATTTATTACTATCTTAATATTAGTTAAAATAGATATATATTTTATATATTATAATTTAGGTTTATTTTATTAACTAACCTACTAATCAAATCTTGGATATCTTTAATGTATATTTTGATTGTTTTGTAGCTATCTTTCAAACAAGGAAAGATTTCATGATATGGAATGATTGACTTGATTGACTAAGGAAGGTAGAAGTATAATTGTAGAAGATCTTCTCAAGCAAATTACCTTATACAAACAAGGACTTCTTTCAATATAAATTGCAGCTGCACGGCTCATTGTAACTTGTGGGTTTTATGCTTTAAATTTCTGAAGTGCCAAATAATCAAAGAGTTTTTAGTGTTAGAGATTGTTTGGTTATTTAGTTCGTTTGATCTTCTCTTGTTATTTGTATTCGTGTAAAACGTCTTCTAATTAGTTTTATAAGATAAGCGTTTTTATTGTTTACAGTAAGTTGTTGTATATAAATGTTTAAATTCGTGTTTCAATTTGATTAAAACTGTTATTACGCTGCTTTATTACTGGTGTTAGTGCTGATGCTATCACACCAGGATTCACACGAGTTAATTTTGTTGTTTCCTTGTCAATTTTAGCTACTCATTTTCTTTCAGTTTGACTGTTAGAGTTGTATCAATTGGATTGACTCATTTATTGAACATGTCTTTGTAATGGTTGAAAGGTTGGACTTAATACGTTTAGCCTGACCAATCACTTTTATTCTGTTCAATTATCATTAATAAATTTTAAAATTTGATTAGGATAATAAATTTTTTATTTAATTTGATCAAAATTTAATTAATTTGACCAATACAAATTATAAAATTAAAGTTAAACTACCTTTCTAAAACACTACATAAAATTACCCATGAGTCATGAAAGTATATTCCATATCACGTGACACTTGTCCGTAGTGATTGTAACACGTCTGATTTGTCATTTTTCAAATTCGCTCTTAGGCCATCTACTTACGTATACACGTATATAGTCGTTTCAACACCCTAATTTTTTCAACATCCTTTAAAATATGATACATTAGCTTCTCTCTCATTCACCTAATTATTTAGCAACTCATTCAATTTTTAACCCCTAAAATAATTTCAACACCCTTATTTTTTTCAACGCCCTTCTAACTCATCATCCTATATCCCATCACTTTTATTTTATTTTATATTCTTTATTTTTATGATTAGTAAAATAATAATAATTATTATTAATTAAAAAAAATAATAATAATTATTAATGATAATAATAATAATAATAATTATTATTATTATCATTTATAATTAAAAAATATTTTATACTTATTTTATTTTTTATTCCTTATTTTTCAATATAATTGAGAAATTTATATTGAAAAAAAAGTGTTTTTTTTTTCTGTGTCCAAATCAAATGAAACAAAACTCTATTTATAGAGAAAAAAATTATGAATTTTAGTGTAAAATTTTATTTTTTATTTTTTATATAAGATAATTGCATTTGAAAAATTTGGATGAAATTTGAAAAAACAAAAAGTGATCAATCAGCAAATGATAAGTGGCAAGACCAGGGAAAAAAAGAAAAAAAAAAGTAAAAAGGCAGCGCCAAGACGCGCCTTCAAAGAAGGTGTACTCCACGCGCCTTTTTCGGCACAATCCTAGCGTTACACGTGGCAAAAGCGGGGCCCAATTTTTTTTTTCAACAGCTATTGAATTTTTTCAACAAAATGGGAAGTTTTCAACAGCTGAAAATTTTTTCAATAACCCATTGCAAGGATTTAACGGTTGATTTTTTTTTTCAACTACCCATTTTAAGTGGTCTTACATGAAATTTTCTAAGTCGAACCCCTCCCGCCCGGTTATGCTAAAATCCACTCGTCTCAACCTGTTTAATTTAAAATTTACTCCCTCCGTCCCCAACCTAGATATACACTTTGATTTTTCACGTAAATTAAGGAGGGAGTATAATATTGAAAGTGTTGTGAGTGTGAAAATAAAATAGGAGAGAGAATGAGTGGAGGAAATAGTAAATTATAATGGTGTTGTGAGTATTGAAATAATGTAGGAGAGAGAATGAGTGGAGGGAATAGTTAAGATTCTTTTCCATTTTAGAAAATGTGCATGTAGGTTTGGGACGCCCAAAATAAAAAGTGTGCACTTAGGTTGGGGACGGAGGGAGTATTAAAAAATTATCACTTTATTATATAATACTATTTTTTTTTCATTTTTTATCTTAATAGGATAAATACTAATAATATTTTATAGACAAAAAAATAGATTACCTTGTCAAACATAAATTGAAGTAATATAAAAATATTATTGATATTTAAAATATTATATAAATAGTTATTAATCATCTGGGTTCGGATTATACGGGTTCGGATTATACGGGTTCGGGTTATACGTGGCGGTTTTATGGAAAAACCAATCACATCCCAAATCCGTCTAGTGATTAAAAATCCTTCCCATTAAAGATGGGTCTTTTCCGAATTTGAAACGGATTCAAATTTTTAGCCATCCCTACTTGTCTTGTCTGTATACATGGAACCATTAAATGTCTGACCATAATCCTCCCTCTGTCTCGATAATTGTTTCACCATTTTTATTTGGTATGCAAATTAAGAATTTCAAAAATGTTGTGAGTGTAATAGTAAAATAAGAAAGAGAATGAGTGAAGGAAATAGTAAATTTGAAAAATATTGTGAGTGTAATAGTGAAATATGAAAGAGAATGAGTGGGTTGAATAGTAAAGATTCTTTGCCAAAAAAGGAAAGGTGAAGCTTTTAACGGGACGCCCTTTTGAGTAATTGGTAAAGCTTTTATTGGGACGGAGGGAGTACATCAATACCCATATTCAATTTAATCGGATGTTAGTATTGTATTTCCTCTGTTCCTAAAAAATTGTCCTGTTATACATTTTGCAATTATTAAGAAAGATTCACCTTTTTGTACCTTAGTAGATTTGCACTAACATTCATGCCTAAGTTTAGAAATGGGACATACTACTTTTTAGGACAAACTAAAATGGCAATGGGACAATCTTTCAGGAACGGAAGGAGTACATGTGAATGTAACTTCCTTCCATTTTATTAGGGGTGTAAATAGTTCGATTTGAGTCAATTTACGGATCGAACCACTAGTAATCGGTTTGGAAAAATCTCAAACCGAATCGAACCATGAAAAAATTCAAAACGAACCGAACCAAACCGCCATGGTTTGGTTCGAACCGCGGTTTGATTTTACGGTTCGAACTGCTTGTTTAAACCACAATTCAAACCACGGTTTAAACCGTGAAATAGAACATTTCTTAAACCATTAATTAGAATATGGTTTCAGACTACACAATTCATTATCACATTTGTTTAAATTTTTCAGACAAAACATACATAAGAGATTCATTATTTAAACACGACTTGAATTGTGCTTCAATGTTTAGGATAAAAACATGTTATTTGAGTAATTATAATGGTATGTACTAAATAGTGAATTAACATTATTACAAAAAGATTAACGAAAAGAAAAGAGGGTTATGAGTTAAAACTCATGAATAGAATTAGGGATTTTCAAATCTAAATGTAATATGAAAATGAAAGATATGCATATCTACGGTTAATATCGAACGATTTGGTGGTTTAGTTTATTGGTTCGGTTTGGTGGTGGGCGACAGAACGACTCTCTATACTTTGCTCGTCGTGCACTGGATTTGCCTCGCCTCGTGCATCTATTCTTCTTTGCTCCTTTCTTCCGCTCGCGAACAGAACTACTGGCTTTTCTTTAATCTCCTGATTGAGACTACTTTAGTGCCCGAACTACCTTCCGGGCTATCCGTTGACTTTGTCCTGCCATGGTGAGAGTGATCTGGGACTGACGGAGGCGGTCTCGAACCGTGGTTTGAGGGTCCAAACCGCAGACCAAATCGAACCACACGGTTTGACAATTTTTGGAACCAAACTAAACCATTATCGCTTGAAAACCGAACTAAATCGCATGATTTGATTTGGTTCAATTTCGAACTGGAGTTTGAACCGAACCACTTACACCCCTACATTTTATAATGTATTATAATGTAGAACAAGTAGTGGGCCTATTTATAATTAAGGTTGATTGTTTGAGAAAATTTGAGAGAAAGGTGAAGTGTAAGGATGCAAAGTGTTAGTTTTGAGTCATGAAATTCAAGTTTGTTCGATACATCATTAAATTGATGTGATTTTCACGTACGAATGAGTTACGAAACCCACAAGTAAGCAAAACAATCGCGTCGACGAGATCAACAACACTTTGTTTGAAGGCTAAAAAACGTGATTTAATGTTTTAGGGTTATTACTTATTAGTAGTTTAGTGGCAGTTTTGAAATTTCTGATTTTATTTTTTCTTTTAGAGTTTTGATTGTTTAGATTAAAATACTATTCTAGTTCACGATTTATGATAGTTTCATCAATATAATTGCATTTGTTAGGGTTTATTCACATCTTGTGATAACTTTAAACCATCATAGGCTTGTTCAAGAAATTTCTCATGGAAATAGCTCCTTTTATTGATTTTTGATACGTCAAGTAGTATTAGAGAGTGGGTAAAATCCTGCGAGGGTGATATGATCAAAAACAGTAGAAACCATTCACAAATTATTATTCGTGCAATCGTGGAGCGTTTGGATCATGCTCGAATCAAGGAAAATCTCTCGATACATGGAGTGTACGGAAATAGCGATGCCTACTATCATATGCTCAATACATGTAAGACTGTTAACACATGGAAAATACGATACGAGTCCCACAAGAACATTGGGTAGAACATCATAGTACTCAAGAAATTGAATATTGGGCCAACAAAGTAGACTATTGGGCTAGGAAGATTTGGCACTTGGAAGCGTAACTAGATGCAGAAATAAATCATTGGGTAAATGAAACATTGTCGAATCTTAAGATATGTATCAACTCTGTCATGGTCAGATTTCGAAGCAGGAGCCAAGGAACATGTAGAAGGGGTAACGAACATTCAACAACTTTCGTTGATCTAGAGATTACAAGATTTAGATGATAAAGAGGGGAGGATATTGATAGTCTTATGTTCGTGGGTGGATTTGGACTCGTCGGCGAGCTCTTTGAAGAAGAGGAGAAAGATGAAGGTAATTAATCCCTTTTAATTCTCTTTTTAATTTTGAGTCGCCATCTATATTAATTAATGAAAATATAGATAAACCAAATATAATAGATTCATTGGTTCAGGGGTTAAGTTATAGGATTGGAAGGTTAATAAGCACTAATCCGACCTAATCTTATATCTTGCTTTTAGGATTTGATTAACTAGTTCTTATTAAAACGCATAAACAATTAGTTTAGGTCAATTAATTGGGATATTGGATCGTTATGATTCGAGACTATCTTCATGATTTGGAAAGGCTATAGGCCGATCCTATATTTGATGGGGTTACACTACTCTAAAAATCAAATAGAATAGGAGAGAAGAGAATAACAATTAAAAGAAGTTTACCTTAATAAAAGACTTTGAATTCTTTAATGGATGGCCTACACAAAGGCTCAAATCTTGTTATTTGATCTTTATCAAAGTTTCTGGACGAATTTAGGGAGTTTTGAGAGTTGTTTTACTTGTTCTCTCAAGGAGAGAACGTATTAAAACACGTCTAAAAGGTGTACCTCTAATATGAAGAAGTCATCTAATGTTTATAGGGTAGGAATACTTGATCAACAAGTTTAGGTTTTTCAAGTAAGAAATCAATCACTTTAATGTTAGAGATCCCAGTATATAAGGTTCCAAGAAGTCTACAACCAATAGAAATCTCGAGTGTGAGAGAGACATGAACAAGAAAGAAATCGAAGTAAAAAAGGAAAAGAAATAAACATTTTCTCGGAGGGTTGTCTCGTGAGACACGTAGTCTCGTGCAAGACAACTGTCAATTTGACCATTTTGTTCTAATTTGGTTATCTCGTTATTCGTTAAGTACAAATTAACAGAATCAGTCAGAAACTTAACAAAATATGACGAAATTGCAGGTCTCATTTATAGAGTCAAAAGACGAAACTAGAGTAGTGTAATTATGTATAATGTGTTAAGAATGGGGTATTTACAGTAAATCAATTAATTCTATGATGAGTTTGTTGAGATAAAATCCATGGATAATACACCACACGTCAGAAGCCTAATGAAGCGTACGAATGTAGTCGACATGAAGAAGAAAATTTTTTGTGGAACTTGGTCATCACTAGAGTTCACAAGTATCAAAATATTGAAGTCATCACGAGTTTGAGGAATAGTAACTTTTCAAGTATCACGATCATCTTCAAACATTAAGCATGAAATCGAGCACAAGTTATTTTCAAGTGAAGGTTACTGATGTAGGACAAATTATGGATAGTCTTCAATTTAATTTTAAGGGCAAATTGCACTTTAGTTACTTGCGTTTGTCAATATGTTTCAATTGGTTATTGAATTTGCATTTGTTAAAAGTTGGTTATTGAGTTTGTCTTTTTATTGCAATCAAATGTAATTTTGGATGAACCGTTAAAAATCTAACGAATATTATAACATGTGCCGCTCACGTGAGTTACTTAAGGGGTATTTTGGTATTTTCCATCGAATTTGACCCCCATAATTTTAATGGGGTTAGTTGAAATTTTCTAAAAATTAGAGAAAGGTTAAATATATATAAAAAAATAAACCCACTTCTCTTCCATTCATCCCCGGAATAAAACCTAACTCTCCATAACTTCCGGCCAACCTCCATAATTTCCGGCTAATCACCTTCTTCCCCCAAATAAATCCACTTTTTCATATCTTTCGATCTCACGCCATCTTCTTCTCCCATCCAAAATCTCATTCCAATTTCACAAATTAAACCACAAGGTCGGTTTCGTCGTAACGGGAATGAATCTCATATGGGCTTATATAAGCAGTAATGGCGAATTAAGTTTTATAGAAGGTTTGAAAGTGGTGAAATGGAGACCGGTTATTTGTCCTGTATTTCTGTGGAAAATTCGGGTTAGTTCGACATGAGAAAAATTGAATTTGAGAGCAGAAAGGTTGGGAGTGAAGATGATTTGGCCGAGATTTTGTGAATGAGAGATGGATTGCCCGAATATGAAGATTTGGAGATGGAGAATTTTTACTTATCAAATATTGACCCCATTAAAGGTTTGTGTATGAAATTTTCGCATTTCAGTTTTAATTTATTGAAATTTGTCGAAAATTTACGCATTTTGATTTTTTCATTGGATTTTTCTATCAGAAGATTGTTTCAAAACAAAATGATTCTGCTTTTCAATTTTTAGGTGCTTTTTTGTGTTGGGGAGGGGGGCTTTATAATTAGCAATATTCAAAGGGTTTAAAAACCCTAATTTCGCCATTAATGCTGCTATAAATCCATATTATAAGGGGGTTAATTGGCAATTTTTTGCTTTTATGAAAGACCCAATTTAAAATAATATAAATATATATTATAAAATTATATATTAGGGTTCTTTCAATAAAATAAATAAATTATATAAAGGTTCATCCATGAAAAAGATCAAAATATCCCTTAAGTAACTCACGTGAACGGTACATGTTATACTTTTCGTTAGATTTTTAACGGTTCATCCAAAATTACACCTGATTGCAATAAAAAGACAAACTCTATAATCAACTTGTAACAAATGTAAATTTGATAACCAATTGAAACAATTTGATAAACTCAGTTAAATAAATTGCAATTTGTTAATTATCTTGATTTAATTGTAAATGCATTTATTATTAGGTAGGTAGTATTTTTATGTTTTGAAGTAGATTTATGAGTTTTAATGTTCGTAAAATCTAGGGAGAAACGCGTTTCTCCATAAGTTATGGAGAAACGGGTTACGGGTATCCAGAACCTTTTGAAAGGATATCCAGAAACTTTTTGTATTGGTCATGACCTTGTCCCATGGTTACTTCTGGATATCAGTCTCAAAGGTTCTGGATATCCAGAACCCTTTGAAAGGATATCCAGAAGCTTATGAAAGTGATATCCAGAAACCTTCAAAATGATATCCAGAAACTTTCAAAATGTTTCTGGATATTCATTTGATGGTTTCTGGATATACATTTGAAGGTTTCTGGATATCCAGAAACCTTCAATAAGCAATTTCTGGTCTTGGCCTTGGATTTGGCTTCAAATCTATTTTTTCTGGATATCCGCCCAAAGGCTTCTCGGATATCCGTTCCAAAGCTTCGGATATCCAGAACCCTTTGAGACTGATATCCAGAATTTTTCTTCTGGTTATCAAACGTATAGCTTCTGGCTATTAAAAACGCGTTTCTCCATAGTTATGGAGAAACGCGTTTCTCAGCAGACCTACTCTTTAATGTTTTAGTGTTACAATAGGTTAGTATATATATTTGTTAGCTTATTTTTTAGTAGACTTCGACTTATTTTTCAAGTTTTAGAAGCCTATATATTCACTCCGTCCCGTTCGAAGAGGCACAAAACCAATCTCGCACACAAATTAAGGAAAATGATGTAGGAAAGAGAAAAAGTTTAAATGTTGTGAGTATGAAAAATTAAATAGGAGAGAGAATGAGTGGGAAGAATAGTTAGGAGAGAGAATGTTGTGAGTTTAAAATTAAAGTAGGAGAGAGAATGAGTGGATGAAATAGTAATAAAAACTTTCCTATTTGGAAAAGTGCCTTTTTAAATGGGATATCCAAAAAGGAAATTTGTATCTTTTCGAGCGAGACTGGGGGAGTATATGGTTATAGTTAATTTCGAAAAGTGAACAGGTGGTGGTTATTGACAGATAGGTGAATTTAACCATGACATTCTACGTGTGAATGACAAAAAGCCCAATAAAAAAAGAGTTGATCTTACAAAAAATGTATTTTTTTTTCTAAGCTTAAGAAAAATCATTTTTACACTGACACTTAATAATATTAACATTGACACTTTTTTACACTGACACTTAATATACATACACTGACACTTTTTTATACTGGCACTTTATTACACTAACACTGACACTTTTTACACTGACACTTAATATACATGCATTGACACCTTTTTACACTAGCACTTTGTTACACTAACACTGACACTTTGTTGCACTAACACTGACACTTTTT
Source organism: Adenophora triphylla var. japonica (assembly GCA_022495995.1). Classification (NCBI taxonomy): domain Eukaryota; kingdom Viridiplantae; phylum Streptophyta; class Magnoliopsida; order Asterales; family Campanulaceae; genus Adenophora; species Adenophora triphylla. The sequence continues at coordinate 27,289 of JAFEMH010003265.1, read as the reverse complement.
ACACTGACACTTAATATACATGTACTGGCAGTTTTTTACACTGGCACTTTGTTACACTAACACTGGCACTTTGTCACACTAACACTGACACTTGTTTACACTGGCACTTTCTTACACTAACACTGGCATAGCGGGCGAAACAAAACACGTTTTTTCTAAGCTTAAAAAAAATGCGTTTTTTTTTAAGATTTTGACATAAAAAAAAAAAAAAAAAAAAAAAAAAAAAAAAAAAACCAGCGTCAAATGCATCTGCAAAGCACATAATTTCATTAGCATTTTCATTTTAAAATCCCTAACAAACTAACATGATTAATTTTGAAACCTAAATTAACAATATTGAAATGTTATACTCCAATTGACATACTCCCAAACTTTAAACCCTAATACTCCTTTCGTCCCATTATAAATCACACACTTTCCTTTTTGGACGTCCCACTACAAATCACACACTTCCTAAAATGGAAAGTTTTTATCACTATTCCCTCCACTCATTCTCTCTCCTACATTATTTTAATACTCACAACACCATTATAATTTATTATTCACTTCACTCATTCTCTCTCCTATTTTACTTTTACACTCACAATATTTATATCATTATTTTTTTCTTAATCTACTTGTGAACAGTAAGTGAGTGAATTGTAATGGGAGGGAGGGAGTATATATTATTTCTCCATTATAAAATGCCTGATTCCTAATCCCAAATACGACCAAAATTACACGCGATATGTTTTACTTTATGCACTAAATAAAGGTGAGGTACTTATCAATTTATTGCATCATTGAACATTGTTACTTGGACTCTCTGAAATAGACAAATCTCGAAAAAGTCGTACAACTTAAAAAATATTTTGTGGAAAATGAATTCAGATCCTCAATGTCTAAGTAGAGGGCCAATGGCTCAATCTGGATCATAGGTAACATGCATGGAAACTCAAAATTCGGAACTTACAGTTAAAACGCACAGCAATCCAATTTTATTTTGGATTAATCAGTAAGGATATAACTGTATTTTGACCGCACACACTGTCCCAAAGGGACACCCACCCACGCGTGAGATTTGTGAGAGATATTGGACACCCACCTATTTGTGATATTTGTGAGATGTCGTTGAAAAGTCGAACTTATATATAGTCGGATAACTTATATACAGTCGGATAGCAAAAAACCCGATTTCGAAAAATTTCCGTTACAACGATTCCAAATTCGCATCACAACAGACTTATAAGTATACAATTTGATTGCAAAAATCCCGACTTCAAAAAACTTCTATTACAGCTGTTTCAAATTCGAATTTGATTAGACACATCTGGAAAAGTATCGAATAAAATGACATATTTGGATAATTATTTAAAATTCACAAATTTCATTATATTCACAAAGATTTTAGCCCTTAGATCATGAGCTAGCTCCAATTTTCTCTCATGACATCAAAAGCTTATCCAATGGAGAATGAACACTCTCAACCTAAGTGGGAAGCAAAGGTTTCAACAACCTTAACAAAAGCAAGTCCAGATCAAATATGGCCTCTTTTTAATGACTTCTTTAACCTTCACAAATGGTTTCCCACTCTCTCAACTTGCTATGGGATCCATGGATCGAATGGTGAACTGGGTTGTATACGATTCTGCTCCGGCGGCACTCTCCGGTCCGGTCAAGTTTGTTGGTCAAAGGAGAGATTAATAGCCATTGATCCAATTGCCAAGAGCTTGAGCTATGAGATTGTGGACTGCAATATTGGGTTCAAGTCATATGTTTCGACGGTCAAGATTTATCCGGGCGGCGGTCATGGGTGCTTGATTGAGTGGTCGTTTGCCGTTGATCCGGTTCAAGGGTTGAGATTGGAAGATTTGGTGATTAAGTATGAAGTTGGGCTTAAAGCCATGGCTAAGAAGATGGAAGATGCAGTTACTTTAACAAGTTCATAGTTATGGAATGTTTTTTTTTTTTTCCAAATCATTATTAATAAAAAAAATACTTTCTAAAGTATGTTTAGGATTTTCGGACTACTTCTATCAAAATCGATAAGTGATATTTTTACTCTTTATTGCTAATTATCCGTCCTATAATAAACTAGTAAAAGCTCATGTCCGAGGACACGTGATATTTTTTTAATTAAAAGTGAGGACAAAATGGGAAAGGGACAACTTAGTAAGGGTAAAATGAAAAAAAAAAAAAACTTTTGACACTATTTATACAACTATTCATCCCACTTTCCCCTCATTTATACTATAGATATCACACTTTATTTTTTTTATGTCTAAAAAAAAGTAACACATACTCCCTCCGTTCCGTCCGAAAGGGCAATTTTGCCTCCTAGCACGGAAATTAAGAAATGAATAAGGAAAGTGATGTAAGAAAGAGAAAAATGTTAAATGTTGTGAGTATGAAAAATTAAATAGGAGAAAAAATGAGTGGGAGGAATAGTTAGGAGAGAGAATGTTGTGAGTGTAAAAGTAAAGTAGGAGAGAGAATGAGTGGGATAGGAAGAGTATAAAAATAATAAAAACTTTTCTTTTTGGGGTTGTGCCCTTTTAAATGGAACGCTCAAAAAAAAAATTTGTGCCCTTTCGAACGGGACGGAGGAAGTATTCATGTTGAACACTGAGAAGTCAGTCAACTATGACAGTTGTTGTAGAGAGACAAATGGAGTGATATACAAACATTAACTATATCAATGTCTATTTTAATTTTTAATTAAGGTTTGATATTCATTGGTGTTCCCCTATATATTAGCAATATCAAATCTCTAGTCCCTCCATCACATGCATTTTATAGAAAAATATAGCATAAATTATAAAAATTAAAAAGTAAAAAAAATTAACTTTTAAATATACTTTCCACGTGCCTACATACAAATGGATCCAGCAAAAATTGATTGGAATAACTTTCCACGTGCCTACATACGAATGGAATCCCATGTTGTTTTCGGTAACTTCATAGCTTAAAGACCGTTGGATTCTATCGATGGACATGAGCTTCTCGTGTGCCCAAATTTCGGTGGTGTGATCACCAACCGGTTGTGCGAACTGGCAGTAGCGGATCAGCCCCGGTTGCCCATAGACCCTTCAACTTTGTAGGATGTAGCAAGAGCTGGAAACAATTTGTGTATGTTGCAAAAATCCTCTATGAATGGCCATACTTGTTCGGCTTTACCTCTAAATTTGGCACTTACTTTGCCTTGGTATTTTGGCTCTGTAATTGATTCTGTCATTTGAGATATAAAGAAAGTTTGTTGCAAGAATCAAAGATATAAATCATATTATTGTAACATATTTAAAAGGAATTGGGAAGGTGGGATGGATCTCTATCAATAAAGCCACAATTTGATTAAGCTTTAATTGGTTGAGATATATCGGTTGCACCTATTTAACCTGTCCCACATATATCTATTAAATCGCTTTACATTTGTTCGATTAATCTTTGCCCCACAATTTATATTGGATAGCTGAATTTTGTAATGAACATTATCGCCGCAAAATTGTGGCCTACAACGGTTTTTCATCCCAGATTGAGTCTATTGAATATGAACCACAAATTAATTAGATAACCAGTTACACATGCATTAATCACATTATTGGATTGATTGTTATATTAACATAAATGACAATGTCCCAATGTCTCAAAATAATGAGTTGGCCAAACGGGGCGGCCGCCTTACCTGGAAAGCGCTCGGCCAGATCGGGCCCCACAATTTTCAGGCTCTGACGGGCAGTTGACAAATTCAATTCTATTTTTATTCTTTTTTAAAAAAATACTAGTAATTCTTGACCCGTATCAATGGTACGATAATAATATGAAAATGAATGTTTCTATATAAATGTACGATTTACGATCCAGAGATTAAAGAGAAGTCAATTGCCTAATTGTGGGATTAATGTTTTACACAGCAACTCTACTGATAGATCTTTTGCATTTTGCATCCTCCTTGCTTGTCTTTTCTTGATAGTTATACTACCACTGTTTCCACACGACGGATCAGATCACCTCTGATACTATCTTTTCGATTATTAAGACAATCTACTTTCTCAAAAAATCACTGAATATTTGTATATGTTTGAGATGTTGGAAATATTATCCCACATTGAAAATTAAAAAAGGTAAATTAAGAACTACAAACCAGAAAATTGATTACTTTCAAGAATAATATTGGAGAGATCCTTAGTATGGCCAATTACGAAATTACCTGCTTTCTTGATCTATACCTCTATGATTTGATTCTCTATTTGCCTGCTCCTGCTCTCTCTTTTCATGATCTATACCTCTATGATTTGATTCTCTATTTGCCTGCTCCTGCTCTCTCTTTTCATATGCCTCGCTTCTTGGAGAATTAATAGTACTTCTCATTAAAACATAGAAAGAATTCCGCTCATATTAGCTACTGTAATGTCCGACAGAGAACAATAATGGGAAAATCATACATAAAGCATCCTCACTTGCACAATAGATATCCAGGAAAGCTTCGCCAGCAATGGTTGTCCCTTCAAGAACTCCGATGCTAAAGAAAAATATTTTTCAAGATTATTAGCCCTCACCCGAACTATATCAGCGTAGTTTAACCATCCAATAGAAAAAAATCATATTTATAAAAAGAAACGAATAACAAAGTGATCATGAAGATCCACACATTTAAAAGCCCAAACATAACAATTTCATTCACTTTGTGATTGATTAACTGCTTGACATGCTTAGTGTGAACCTTGGATACCACGACCCAAACTGGCAATTGAAGGGGCACAACAATGGCCTCATTCTTGCTCACGCTCAGCGACTCAAGATTCAGTCACCAAAAAAATAATCAAGAAAAAAAGCATTTAGAATAATTCAAATAGAACCCTAAAAAAAAATTAAATTTAAGAACCCCCTAAAATAATTGATCAGCAAAAGAAATGGAACAAAAATAAATAACATATTCCTTCTTATTCATCAACAGTTGGAATGAATGCCATGATAGCTCTTGGAAATAAGAACATTTTGACAAAGTTTAACTTGAAACACTAACCTTATGAGATGATGGGGACAACAATGTTTTATTAGTGGGACCAACTTTCACTCACAATAACTTTTCACTTATTATTCTATACCTCACTTTTGGTCTCTTACCTTACTTTTCATATTAACAGCATCTATTAAACTAAAACTTTCCCTTAATCCCCGAGCCCAACCCAGTAATCCTATTTCGAGTGGGACGGAGGGAGTACACAAATAAAAGCAAAGATTTTCAGTTACTAATAATGAAACCGATCTTTCAGTCAATCAACCCCACCATGCCTTTCGAACCAAACTCAAGGCCCGGTCGGATCTGTCTTTCTCTTCCTAAGTCGTTAGCGCGCCCGGCGGCGTAAACACTTCACTCGCGGATGGGAGGGATGCAAGAGCTGAGCCCGCACGCAATAACACATTGATCTAGTCACGACTGGAGCTTTGCTCCTTAGCTGACTTTACTCCAAGGCCTTTAGTCGATTACTGAGAGAGACGGGGTCGGTTGCCCGTATCATCTGCTTAGAATACAAGTCTCATTTCCGGTGGAAAATCAATCTGATCTTAGTGTCGAAGCTCCGGGAAGCTATCTGAAAGCGGGGGAAAACAAAGTCTAGGCCAATTGAAACATGCAGTTGAACAGAGAGTTATAAAGCTTTTTACCAATGGATGAGTAAAAATAAATCCAAAAACACCAAGTTTCATCCTCCAAAAAACTGACCAAAATTGTAGAACCCCAACCTTATAAAAGAAAGATGGGAATCCAAGAAAAAATAGTAAATTATATTTCTGAAATAAAGAGCCATCAAGATTTTTAACAATTGGACAGAAAACAAAGAGGAGTTTACAAAATAAAAATCATCCCAATATAAAGAAAAAAGTTATGAGTCAGTAATAACGCCATCATAAAATCAATCCACTATTTCAATACTACCATATCTGCTAAAATTATAGCTAATCTATAAAAATTTAGATTTATAGCAACAAAAACATACACACGAAAGTTAAAAAATCGGAGGTGTTCACCTCATGCAGTAGATTTTAGACCCCCTTCTGAGCACATTATTTTTCACGTTTTCACTCACCTTGTTCTAACTTTGTCCACCATTTGCATGTTTAGAACATGAATCCAACCTGGTCTGTGGAAAGAAGGGGAAGATTTGGGTGAATCATTCTTCTATTATTTGGACCCTTTCTCCACTCTCACTCTCGTTAGCACTTGACCACCTCCCTTACCTTTCATAGGAATATCATCTATTTTCTTATTAACTCTTTCAATTCTTTCCCTTTTCTGCATAATTTCTGGAAAAAAAAAAACAGCCGACTAATCTCACCTTTAGTAGAATGGTTATCCATTTCCTAAACAACCCTTTCATTTCTTTCCATTTTTTGCCATTCCTGAGGTCATGAGCAGGAGGGACATAATAGTGTGTGTGCACAAATTGTGAAAAGAAGAGGCGGTAACCCTAGCGCAACAACCCCTGGTGTCTCTGTCCCAATTGATTTTCAATGAAATAACTTGAATAACCAAAATCAATTTCTAATGAATCTTAAATGAAACCTTTTTAAGTCAACCAATTAATTAAACTATTCATTGAACTCCAAGATTTCAAATAGCTGCTGGTAAATAAGTGAAAAATGTACACTCTTAGAAAGATAGTACGTATTTATGTTAAGCCAAAATGAACGACTTAATTTATAAACCGCAAGTGCATGGTGTGATTGTAATATAGATTAGGCAAACGCGGGTCGATCTCACCAGTACAATGTTTACTATGTATAATACTTGCTTTTAAATAAGAACTATAAATTAAAAAATGGACTGGGGAGAAAATTTGTTTTGTCGTTTATTTAGAAATAATATGCAAACTACTATAATTTTGGGTGAAATTCTTATAATGAAGGATTTCTCGTGATTGGAACTCGAACAACATGTATTCATAAAGTAATCATGCATTAAATAAAAGTTTTTATCAAAAATCAAGGATAATACATTATGTTTGTATTAATTCTCACGATCAAGCAATTAATACTCATAATTTATACTAATCACGGCGAGTACGTCTGCTGAGAAACGCGTTTCTCCATAACTATGGAGAAACGTGTTTTTAATAGCCAGAAGCTATGCGTTTGATAACCAGAAAAAAATTTCTGGATATCAGTCTCAAAGGGTTCTGGATATCCAGAAGCTTTGAAACGGATATCCAGAAGCCTTTGGGCGGATATCCAGAAAAAATAGATTTGAAGCCAAATCCAAGGCCAAGACCAGAAATTGCTTATTGAAGGTTTACGGATATCCGAAACCTTCAAATGTATATCCAGAAACCATCAAATGAATATCCAGAAACATTTTGAAAGTTTGGATATTCATTTTGAAGGTTTCGGATATCCGAGAAAACCTTCAAATGTATATTAAAACCATCAAATGAATATCCAGAAACATTTTGAAAGTTTCTGGATATCATTTTGAAGGTTTCTGGATATCACTTTCATAAGCTTCTGGATATCCAGAAGCCTTGGCCTGCATTGTCGCGCGACAAGTCGGGCCCCGTTTCTCCATAAGTTACGGAGAAACGCGTTTCTCCCCAGATTTTGTGAATCACGGCCTATCTCTCGATAATCCATACATTAGTAAAAATACATTAAAGTTATAAAAATTCAAGTACTCTCCAATTAAGGATAATCCCTAGGCAATTAATCTACTTTCGTGATTAATAGTACTTAGTTTACTTCATATGATTCCATTAATCGAGATTTACGGCTTATTACTTCTCTCGATTAACTAAAATCATACAAGTAATTACTTCTTCGAAATGTAAGCTTTAAGAATAATATGAAGAAAATTGTTTTAAAATGAAGATGAAAAGAGAAGCATGATTATAAAGATAAACATGCGAGGTTGAGTTTCCAACCCCAAAAATTAGGGGGATTACTCACTAACCATGGTTATTATAATAACAAAAGAATAAAAATAAGACATTAAAAATAAAAGAGAATGAGTAAAGGGTACTTATTCAGGAAATATAGAACACAATGGCTGGAAAATAAACTTCGCAATGCTTTATTTATTAAACTTCAGAAATTTTGGACAACAACAACAATTAATCTTCAAAATCTTGAGAGTAATAATGTTTATTGAATATAAATATTACTATAGTATGATTACAACAAAATCTGGATGTATAAAACTGATGAATAAAATGCCTTTATATTGTCATTTAAGTTAAAAGTTGTGGCACTTTTTCCTAAAGTCACCAAGAAAATCTGTAACTTTTTTGCCTTGGCACGGCCGTGCGCTATAATTGGCACGGCCATGCCAAATGAAAAGTTGTGTCTTTCAGCCTCGGCATGATCTGCACGGTCGTGCCAATTTGGTTGCGCGGCCGTGCCAACCTGGGTTGTTGCTCCTTTTCCTCTTTTCATGTTAGAAGTGTTCCAAATCACCATGAGTAATATCCCATACCAATTTTGCTCCAAATTTACCCCTGAAATCATAAATCCACCACAAAACACCCCAAGCATAATATCCACATAAAATATGATAAAATAAACTAAATTTAAGTTAAAATAAACTAAAATTATGTTAATTGATACAATTATATAGCGATAAATGTCTATAAAATAGTCATTTATCAATATATTATATGCAATACATAATAAATTGATTTGCTTATAATCGATTGCTTATAAACAAAATTTCAAATGATTATTTAAAATGTAGAAATTCGATAAACTCTTAAAATAGATTCAACGACAAATAATTAGAAGGGAAAAAGGTGCACAAAATACAATGCCTTTTGAAGAACTAGATTAGCAGCAGCGATGCTATCTGGAAAGAGTAACACAGACGGCCAACCTGAATTTGGGAGAAATAATGCTATGTAACAATTGCACTAAGAAGATTCAATCTTCAATAATTTTCATCTGAATGCTAAAAAAAAGTTCTTGCTTTGAATGCAGAAGGGAGTTACTGCATGTTCCCTAACCGTTTTACTGATTTTCCTTTTTTTTTTTTTGCCAATAATCATATTACTCAAAATGCATAATTAAAAAACATAATGTTAGATTGAAAAAAACAAAACTACACTGTAAAATTGGCTGACCAAACCAGAAAATTAAACAGAAATACATAAAAAGAAAAAGCGAGATTAACATTCAAAAAATCAAACAATTATAATGTAATTGCAAACAAACTATAGTCTATTTACACATGTGTGTAGGTGTGAGAAAGGGATAGGGAGAAGCAAAAAAAAAAAATGAAAGAGAACGATTGACCTATAGCCGACTGTAGTCATAAAATTAATTTTTTCTCTGAATTAGGGCAACTAATAATCGATTTCACCAAATTTTCAAGATGAGAACAAAAATCAAAGATGACGAAAAAACTGAAATCGGCAATGATTTTTCAGGCAACTATTTAACTGATCAATTGAACGCAAAACCCAGATTTAATTAGTACTTCCAACCTTCATACACAAAGCACCTGAATCAATCACCTTAAATTGCTTTGAAATTGGATTTTCTTTGTATTTTGTTGTGGCGAAATGCTTGAACACAGAATGAGGTATCGGCTGAGATGACGGTTACGACAGAAGGGTTAGCACAACACTATGTTTCAAAGATAATTATACTAAAATTGCGTTTTGTTTGTGAATTTTGAGAAAGAAGGATTAAAGAAATATAGAAATGGTAAATGCTTTGGAAAGTCTGGGAAAGGATAACTGATATGGGAGTTGGAAGTTTGGATTTTTCAGATTCAATCCTGAGCACTATTTGTCTTTTTTAAAATCAAATACTGACCAACTCACCTCTATTGTAATATAGATACTCACTACTTCCCTCTCGAAATTCCACTCGAAATATGATTCTTTGTCTCAACACGAAAATTAAAAAAATGTTAGTTGAATAGATGTTGTAAATATGAAAAGTAAAATAAGATAAATAAAGTGGGGTAGTAAATAATGTTAAAAAGTGTGAGTGTGATAGTGAGTCTCGCTTAATAAAATATTTCCATTTTTGGGTTGTCCTATTTCTTGTGAAACACCCAAAATGACAAAATTTCTTAATTCGAGTGGTACGAAGGGAGTACTTTTTTCATGCCGAAGAGTTTGACCACTTTGATTTTCATGGTCATGCAAGGTTCAAAAAAGCGGTAGGCGTAGGCGGGGCCTAAGCGGGACCGAAAAGTTAGACACAAAGGTTTTAGAGCATATTAAAATTATAAATATATTCCATCATTCACAATATAACCTAAGATCAAGTAAAATTCAAACTTGTGTCATTTTTTTTTCATTTTTTCCTATAAAAATATACTCACTACTTCCTTCTCGAAATCCCACTCGAAATATGATTCTTGGTCTCAACACGAAAATTAAAAAAAAAATTTAGTTGAATAGATGTTGTAAATATGAAAAGTGAATAAGAGAGAGAAAGTGGGATAGTAAATAATGTGAAAAAGTGTAAATGTGAGTGTGAGTCTCGCTGAATAAAATATTTTTATTTTTGGATTGTCCTATTTCGAGTGAAACACCCAAAATGACGAAATGTCATAACTCGAGTGGTAAAAAGGGGTTACTTTTTTTATGCCGAAAAGTTTGACCAATTTGATTTTCATGGTCATGCAAGTTTCAAAAAAGCGGTTAAATTTCGATTGAAACACCTACTTTGACCGCCTAATGAAACATCGCGGTGCCTGAGCCCCGCCTATAGCCTGCTTTAAAACATTGTGGTCAAGCAATCACACTTTTAACATAATTTTATAAAAAATTAAATATTTTTATGCAATCTAAAAATTGTTATTGTTTTACCATTATCAATAATATTAATAACAGTTTGTCGAATTGTATAGAAATATCTTGATTTTTATCAAATTATGGTTAAATTTCGATTGAATTGACTATTGAAAAACTTTTTGAGACAAATTGAGTATATTAAAATAAATTCGTGCAAAATAACTAAAATACCTTGAAATAGCGCTAGAAATACACGGCCGAGTTTGTCAACATCAAATAGTTGGCAAAAGATCATTTTATGGACTTCATTAAAAAACTAAGACCCATATTTCTGATTTTTTTTAATGTAACTCTTGTGAAAAATTAATATTTTTTAAATGTTATAAAAAACTAGTTTTCAGAACAGTTCATCACTCTTATTAGTTAGACTTAGTGCTTTAAAACTAGTTTTTTTTCTTATGTTACGAAAAAACTAGTTTTTTGCAAGATTTTGGCTTTTTTTTTTTATATATTTTCAAAATTAATTAAAAATAATGAAAAATGGAATTATTATTGCGGCATGAGAATAATAAATTTGACAATTTTAAAAGTTAAGCAACCTGATGCTGCAGGAAATGTGCTTATCAATCTTCCTCCACGTGGCAGGACTGATCACCTGGCTTCTTGACCTGAAAACAGAACCCACGACTAGCCGGATGTGTCTCCGGCGAAGACGCTCGGGCGTGAGAGTAAGATCACAGTTGTATATAGCTCAAAATGTATCGAATAATGAACTCAGAATACAAAATGGCAGTTACCTTTCACCGTTTGGTAGTGATGAAGTATTTATAGACAAGAGTGATGTATTTTTGGGGAGGCGACATGTGCTCCGAGATTATAGCAGCGGTTATTCAGTCATGTGAACGTGTTAGTAACTGTCCCTGATTTGTAGGGATGTGGTTACGTGAATGGTTCAACTAAATAAGCCAGCGAGTATCAAGTCGTCACTTGTTAATTCAGGTCGAGGTCGCCACTCATGGAATGGTCGACTCCGACCGTCTGCAGAGCATGGTTCGTACCCGAATTGTAGCATGGATCACGAGGTCGGACTAAGTTAGGTCGGGACCCGTAGGTCGGACCACGGGCTTAGTCGATCGACGCCGAGATGGGCTTTGGGCCATTCTCCGACCGGGCCACCCTATTGAGAATGTGATAATCAAAGCTGGATATAATTGGGCTTTACTTGCTTGGCCCAACTCGGCACTTTTGGTATGTTCAGTGGCCCCCAACTTTCGAGTTGACTTCGTCGACTTGGAAGTTAAGAAGATTTCCGTGACGAAAATTGCTTTACTCGCAGGTCGATGTTAGTCTTGGAAGTAGGTCGACCATGATGACGTGGCAACATCCTGTTCGTAGGTGATGGACGGTGGAGATGTAGGAGCGCCGGTTTTCGTAATGATTGCACTTTTGACGTTTGAGAGTCCGTCTAGGAAACTGTTTCCACCATTAATTAGGAAAATTAATTTCGAATTTCTTTTTGCCCTTTCCAATTCAGGGAACTATAAAATCAAGAATCCTTCCCCATTTACAACTTTCGCCTTCCCCGAACTCGCGTGCGTGATTCCGGCGGTGATAAAGGAAGTTGACTCCTGCTATAACTTGGTGTTTAGCCCTCCATAGTTCCGTTTTCCCTTCACTGCTAAAGGTATTCCCCTTATTCTTTAAAATTAGGGCTTTAATTTCTGTAATTTCTTTGATTCCGCCATGGCTAGAACCTTTAGTACAGAACCCGGAGCTTGGTATGGGTACTGTAAAGTCAATCGTAGGGTTTATAAACATTTAAACGGAGAGTGGAGGGAGATGACCATGGAGGAATGTACTTCAATTTTAACCCGATGGGGTTTGCAATTTACTGAATTGGCTTTGCCCGTAGGAGAGAACTTAGGTACTTTAGGGACGAATGACCCAAGAATTGAGTCTTTCCATCTTTTTCATGAGCTCCTCGACCATATTGCCATTTTTTACCTTCGTGGCCCCAACAAACCTTCCTTCCTTAGGAACAGAATTGGATTTCCTGGGAATCTAGGTCGCCCAAGCACGTCTATTAGAGCTCCTGAGACTTCATGTAGAACTGATTCCCCTGTTTCCCCTCTTCTTGTACAGATATGGAGACCCAAGGTGAAGTTCATGCATCGACCTCGTCAAGCCCACGCATCGTGGATGCTTTCGAGACCACTGTGGTGCCGGGCAGGAATGAACAGGGTTACGTTCCTCCAAAGGCACTTAGGGAAGCAGAATTTTCCATCTCGTTTGAGTATGATACATGAATTTTGCGAGGTTGATAGGAAAGAGTTCGATGTCACCTTGTATAGCGTAAATGATTACTTCAATCGCCTTGAGGATACAGACGAGGAGGATCCCACAAGGGTGGCTTTCTATTATGGCCAATTTGAAGCCGGTTTAAGATTACCCCGGACCCCTTTATAAATGAGTTCTTAGAATGCACAAATGCCTTGCCACTTCAACTAGGGGCCAACACCGTGTGGTATTGGTTTGTTTCATTATGGTTTGTAGATTTTTAGGATGCGAGCCTTGTATGAGGGTGTTCAAGGAGTTTTTCAACATTAAGTTTGACAAAGATAGGGGATAAGTACTCCTCCAAGCCAAAAATTCCCAACCGTTTCGCCAATCTCCCCGGTAAGGCCAGCGGATGGAACTCCTATGTAGTTGCAGTGGAAAGTAGAAGAGGATGGGAATTTCCCTTGCCCTGTGCTGATACAACTGGTGTGAGCGAGGAGAATTATTGGGATCCCTATTGGCACGATGATCTGCGTAGGAAGCTGATGGAGTTTACCAAAAAGGGGCCTATTAGTTGGCATGCTCTGGGAACCAACAAGAATAACTTTATTCGTGCTGGATTGATGGTCGGGAGTGGGGAGGTTGTACCCATGGTTCCAGTGGTTAGATGCCAAAGATATCCAGATTGGGTCACCCATGAGGGAGCTCGACTCAGGTTCAAGAGAGAATGCCATTACTGTAAGAAAGGTGTTGATCACTGTAGAGAAAAAGTGGAACACTTCGGGGGTAAGAACTCGACCATTCCATGTCCCTTAACACCTCCTGTCTTTGTTGATAAGTAAATGTCTTGCTCATACTTAGACTAATTGCTCGGGTGTTGAACTCATTAATTTGCGTACAATTTAACTCGCTGTTTGCTTACTTGCACTTTGAATTCGTACATAGAACATTCTGCTCGTATGTAGAATAATTAGCTCGCATATGTTTAATTCGTACATAGAACCATTTGCTCGTATGTGGAAATTACTTATGTCGACCTAATTTTTTATTGTTTCTACTTTGGTGCAGTTTTAACTCCCGAGCAAGAAGCAAACATGGGTCGAGCTGTTGATGTCAGGAAGAGCAAGAGAAGCTGCGGGGCAGCCAATGCTAAAAATCATCGAGAGAGAGAGGGCGTCCTTCGTCATGAGATTCTAACGACAGTCGATGTGAATCCCGCCGATATCCCAAGAGAGGATAATTTGGAAGAGCCGCATGAAGACCCAGCTGGGGAAAATGTTGAGGGCAATAATGCCCAAGGCTCGTAAGAGGCCCATGCGCCGACATGGATGGGGTGGAGCCAAATGTAGAGCTCCGAGGAGGAGGTCGGCCGCGCCAGGACCCGAGCTCAAGCCAAGTTGAAAAACAAATCCAAAGCCAAGGCTGCCTCCAAAAGAAAATCTCACGTCATCTCTTTGGATGAGGATGAAGATGAAGACGATGGTGCCCCTATCAGCAAGGTAATCAAGATCGGGCCCCCAGGAGCGACCTCGACCTTTGATCAAGTCAATGCCAGTGAGCCTGCGGGCACTGAAACTTTGGGCCCCCAATCCTCTCCTGTCCCAAGTTTCTTACGACGAATTGATCAGAGCCGGGTAGCTGAACTGAGTGAAGTGACTCCTTTGACTGTGGTCAAGCTTGGCGAGAGAATATCCCGAATCGGAATATGGTCGTGGTCGTCCGGAGGGGGCCGACCAAGACTCGATCGAGAGTTTACTCGCAAGCCATCGACACCGTAAGCCTCGTCGAGCTAGGGTTGGTCCGGCTTCCTCCGAGGCGACCCTTATGCTTTTAATTTTTTAAATCTTCTGTTGCTTTTCCTTCCTTTCTCCTCACTTGATCGACCTCTTATATCTACTCGTCATTTCAGAGTCTTGCCATGATTGATTTAGCCACCACTTACTGGAAGGCGGCAGAGGAGCAGGAGAAGTTGGCCAAGACTATGTTGGCTCGCAAAACGAGGAACCGGGAAAGCCGGGAAGGTGATCATACCGAGCCGAAAGAGGACTACACCAAGTTGAAGGGAGAGTGCGACAAATTGAAGGAAGAGAACTCGGACTTGGATAGCTCTTATGAATCTTTGAGGCTTGTGAAAGATAATGAGATCAAATTGAAGGAGGAGGCCTGGAAGAGCACGGGTGGAGCTAACAAATAACTCGCTCGTCTCAAGGAGGAGAATAAGAAAATGGTAGCCGACTTGAACTGGCCAAGCAACAGTTGGAGGAGGTTCCCGTGACCTTGGCTAGGAAACAAGAAGAGTTGAATACCGCTAGGGCTCAATGGGAGGTCGACTGGCCGGGTGCCGCAAGAGCGCTAAGGAGGATGCCATAAAAGCTTACAAAGACAAGTGACGAGCTTCATATGCATGTCACCAAGGAGGCCCAAGTATTTTTCAAAGCCGGTCTAAGCCATATGGCTCGGCGTATCATCGTGGATCCTTCGGTTGACATTTCAATTGAGAAGCCGGCTCAATGGGCGTCCGAAGATCCTTACAACACTGCAGCCGACAGGGGCCACTCCTTGGTGCCCTATACCGATAATGACAAGGAGCTCATAGCCAAGGATGATGAAGAGGCCGAAGCCGCACCATGGGATCCTCCCGCAAGAGAGCAAGTTAACTTTGACACTATTCTTGCCGAGCTAGAAGATTATGCAGATCCAGGCTTCGATGATGAGACTCCAAAGTATACGATCAGCGACTCAAGGAAGGTTGTCTATCAAACAGAGAATGTTCTCGGTGAGCCGTCTACTGTAGGTGAACAACCGAAGCCGCCAAGCATCCATCACCGGCCAAGTGGAAGGCACTCCCCTACGAATAGACTTTGGCTTTTATGGTTCTTTGTAATTGAACAAGTTCCAAACATTTTTGCTTTTTTGTTTTTACCATTATCTGAATGCCTTGGCCCAGTTTTTGGGAGGCATAGAAACAAGTTATCATATTTTAAGTCTTAGCCCGCTTTAGGGAGACTTGTTCGTATTTAATCGTAGCCAACCTTTCTTGATTGCATGTTGTATGCTTGTTGAAGTAAGTGTCGAGCTAGATATAGATAGGGCAAATAAGTCAACTTGAGCCCGAAGGCGACCTAATCTTGTTGATTTAGTCGACCTCAGACTTGGTTAACTTTTTCCTGTGAACAAGATTGACCATGAGTCGAACCTGCTCTTATTATTGTAGCTGACCTAGGGTCGAGCTAAATCTAACAAACTGACCGAGGATCGAGTCTGTTAGAACGAAGTCGACTAAGAGTCGGACTTGTTAAATAAACGAAGCTGATTAAGAATCGAGCTTGTTAGAACGACGCTGACTAAGAGTCGAGCTTGTTAGAACGAAGTCGACTAAGAGCCGGACTTGTTTAATGGATAAAGCTGATTAAGAATCGAGCTAATTAAAACAAACTGACTAGGATTCGAGTTTGTTAGAACGAAGTCGACTAAGAGTCGGACTTGTTAAATTAACTAAGCTGATTAAGAATCGAGCTAATTAAAACAAACTGACTAGGATTCGAGTTTGTTAGAACGAAGTCGACTAAGAGTCGGACTTGTTAAATTAACTAAGCTGATTAAGAATCGAGCTTATTATGACAAACTGACTAAGAGTCGAGTTTGTTGGAACGAAGTCGACTAAGAGTCGGACTTGTTAAATGAACAAAGCTGATTAAGAATCGAGCTTGTTAAATTCAAGCTGACTAAGAGTCGAGCTTATTGGGATTGGAGAAACACTATGTTTGATCGAATAAACTGCGCTTTTTATTGAAGTAGGAAACATGTTTACATCAACTTGAAACAAGAGCTAACACAAGTTTGAACTTTGAAACCGAAAACTAGAAGTAGTATTTGATGAGGTGAGTAGCATGCCAAGGATGTTTCAACTCGTCACCTCCGGGATGAGCTATCATGTAGGTTCCTTCTTTGACGACTCGAGTGACTATATAGGGACCTTCCCAGTTAGGAGATAGCTTGTTCTCGTCGGGTCCTTCTACCCGTTGCTTCAATCTTTCTCAACACATAATCTCCAACTTGGAACGACCTTGCCCCGACCTTCTTGTCGTGGTAACTTTTAGTTCACCGTTTTGTAGTTGACCATTCGGAGGTAGGTTGTTTCTCGCTTCTCGTCGATTAAATCCTGTGTCGATCAATCTGTTGTTATCATTTTGCTCCCGATTGAAGAAAGTCACTCTAGCAAAGGGGGGAATCTCGAGCTCACAGTGCCATGGCCTCGATCCATATGTGAGAGCGAAAGGGGTTTCCGTAGGCCCTCGAGTGGTTGTGCGAACCGCCCAAAGAGCAAGTGGGAGTTCGTCCAACCGCTTGTTGCGTCGACCTACGAGTCCCCGTCTTGAGTGCCGATAGGACAAGTTTATTCGCCGGTTCGCCTTGCCCATTTCCTTGAGGGTACGCGACGGAAGATTGCCAATGCTTGATTCCCACTCTGTTCATCTCTCGCTTCGAAAGCTCGGAGAATTGCGATCCGTTGTCGATACTATGGCTCGAGGAAAACCAAATCGACACCAAATGAAATCATGAATGAAATTGATAGCATTTTCCTCCGTGATACGAGCTAATGGTTTAGCCTCAACCCATTTAGTGAAGTAATCTATAGCAACGATCACATATTTGCAATTTCCTCGGGCGGGAGGGAAGGGTCCAATCAAGTCGACACCCCACATGTCGAATGGCCAGCCGCAATTACCGGAGTCCGCTCGGTTGTAGGCATATGAGGTAAGTTGGCAAACCTTTGGCATTGATCGCACCGTTGAACAAAATTATGAGTATCGCTCTCATGTGCGGCCGCAGTATCCCAAAGTGATTAATTTGTCGCCTAGAGTCCCGGCCCCCGGTGTCCACCACAAATTCCATTATGCACTTCGTGTATTAGTAGGGCGACCTCTTGAGGATGGACACACTTTAGCAATGGTCGAGTGTAGGATCTTCCGAATAGCTCGCCTCCCCGAATCACATACCTCGGAGCTTTCTTTTTGATAGCTCGAGCCTTCTTTCGTCATCCGGCGCCTCTCCATTCTCTAAATATGCTTTCATTTCCTCGATCCAACACCTCTCCCGAGTCCAATTTCTTGAGGGATCATCTATGCACCGAACTTTTACCCTCTCATAAGCCGGATTTTCGAGGAAGGAGATGGGCTCGTCATGTGGCTCATCCGAAGTAGCAAGTTTCGAAAGGAGATCGCCTAGCTCGTTATCTTCTCTTCCAATCCTTTGAATCTCCTGTAATTCTAAGTCCTTTATTAGCTCCTTCACCAGGTCGCAAAGTATTTGATGAGAGTAGAACTAAGCACTTCGTATTCGCCTCCGACCTGGGTTGACTATTAATTGTGAGTCACAATAAGCCATGATCTTAGTTGCTCAAGCACTTGGCGTACTCAATAGCCGCAATCAAGGCTTCGTATTCACTGGTTATTGGAAGCATCAAACTTGAACCTTAGTGATTCCTCATAAACGGTCCCCAGCTCGGCTCAATCAACACTATTCCAGCTCCACTCGCTATTCTTGGTCGCCGACCCGTCTCGAATAGACCTTCCAACAATCTTCGGGTAGGCTAATGACGACACTGGGACTCACAGTTCTTTCCCCTTAGCTTTTTCTTTAGGAACTCGTTGCTCGTTGTCTTCCTTGCGAACGTAAGCTCGACTCAAGAAGTCGCCTAGAGCTTGAGCCTTTAACGCCTTTCGAGGTCGATAGTCAATGTCAAATTCAGTGAGGGCAATTGACCAATTGAGCGCGCCGACCCGAACTCTCAAAGCTTGTGCAATATCTTCCTCAAAGGTGCATTAGTAAGAACCACGATTGGATGAGCTAGAAAATAAGCTCGCAGCTTCCTAGAAGCCACGACTAGAGCATAGGCGACCTTCTCAGCGTTGTAATACCTACTTTCCACATCTGATAAAGCTTTACTGATATAGTACACAGGCTTCTGAAGCCCCTCATCCTCTCTAATCAACACTCGCAGCAACCGACTTGTCTCCCACGTATAGATATACAAACAAAGTCTCTCCAAAGGTGGTCGGGCTACTTAGCGAGGGGGTGGGGTAGCGAGGTAATCCTTTAGCTGTTTGTTGGAACGACGAATGACATTCGGTCGTCCATTCAAAACTTTTCGTCCCCCTCAATGCTTTGAAGAAGGGGAGAGACCTTTCGCCGACTTTGATATGAAGCGACCAAGAGCTGCTACCCTTCCATTAAGTCGCTGCATCTCTTTGATAGTGGTGGGAGCCTTCATGTCGACTAAAGCCTTTATCTTCTCTGGATTAGCTTCTATGCCCCTTTGAGATACCATGAATCCTAAGAACTTGCCAGCTGCCACTCCAAACACACATTTACTGGGGTTGAGCTTCATGTCGTTTGCTCGTAAATTGGCGAATGTCTCCTTTAGGTCGACCACGTGACTCCCGGCCTTAGTTTTAATGACCATGTCGTCAACGTAGGCCTCCATATTTCGACCAATCTCGTGAGGCAAAGACTTTGTTCACCATCCTCCGATATGTAGCTCCCGCATTCTTCAATCCAAAAGGCATCATATTGTAGCAAGTAGATGCCTCCAAACGCTCGAAATGCCGTCTTCACTATGTCATCCTCGTGCATCTTTATCTCGGTGGTATCCCGAGTAAGCATCCGAGGAAACCGAGAGTGGAATGACCAGCAATGGAATCAACAAGCTTGTCGATTCTAGGAAGAGGATAGCTATCCTTTGGGCGAGCTAGATTGAGAGTAGTGAAGTCGACACACATCCGCCACTTGCCATTCGATTTCTTCACCATGACCACGTTGGCCAACCACGTTGTATGAGTGGCCTCTTTGATTATCCCCGCACTCAAAAGTTTTTGTACCTCGCTTTTTATAGCTTCCTCCTTGTCGCGAGCAAAGCTTCTCAATTTACGGGGTCTAGGCTTAATGGTCGGGTTGACTTCGAGCCGATGAACGGCGACCTCCCCGATTCCCCTCATGTCCCTCTACTCTCCATGCGAAGACATCACCGCTTTCTTTGAGTAGCTTGATAATTTCGCTCGCTCCTCAACCGATAACCGCTTTCCAATTTGAATTTTTTGGTCGGGGTAGGAAGAGTTGGTAATGACCGACTCACCATCGACAGCCTTCTAGCTCCGGTCCATCTACGAATTGTAGAGTCTCCACTATGATCTCCCCGACCTTTTGTCTTTCCTCGCCTCCCAAGTGTGGAGCCTCCTCAGCTATCATATCATCAAGCTTGTCTACAACCTTGTTGGTAGGGGCCCCCGAGTTATTGTCTATCTGGAGGCATATGTCTCCTATGACGACTTGATCGACCATAACTACATCTGAATCGACTTCAGTGGTGTTAGAGTGACGTGTCGACTCAAACATGACCTCGTCATTTGAGCGATAGGTCGACTCTACCACGTCGGTGATTGTTGACAGTCGGGTAGTTTTGGTGATCCGATCGAGACAGCCTTCAAGTAACCATCGCTAGCCTCCCAATCTCTAGCTCCCTTTTCTTTCTTTCTCTTAGAACATGATCCGAGATAAGCACGAGCCGTGCCTTGTACGCAACCCACTCCAACAGTGTGGGGAACTTTACTCGCCGGTGAGGAATTGATGCTACCATTCCAAGAGCGACCTGTCCAGAATTCCAAGTATGGCGGCATAGTCACTATTTACATCAATTACGATAAATTGTACCTTCGAGACAATCTCGAGGGGTGCCGGCCTAAGTCAACGTCGAGCACTATCTCGGCCTTTAGCATCAACTCGGTGGTTGGTGAAGCCCTCCAACCTCGCCATCATATCTCTCCAACCGTTCGTCATTAAGACCCATCTCCTTGAAAGTTTTGTAGAAACAAAATATCCTTGCAGCCCCCGTGTCGACTAAGAGTCTCGCTCGTCGTACATCCATCAATGAGACTCGGGATGACGAGAACTTGCTCCCTAGCCGCCATATTAGTTGCCAATTCGTGGGGTAGAAGGCGATCGCCTCATCTCTTACTTCTCTCCCGGGAGGCACATGTGGGGCCTTATCGAGCCGGAATATCTTAGCTGTGGATGGCCGTGTTGCTCGCTTGTTCGGTGATGACCCCTGTTCGCCTAGGCCGCTCTAGGTCCTTGTTGTCCACCCGCCGGCCGCTCACCTCCCGCTGAGGTCTCTTCACATAAGCTTCGAGTCTCCCGGTCGACCATTCTCTCGGATAATACGCTTTAATCCCAAGCAATCCTCGTGAGATGACCGGTGTCTTTGTGGTAGTCGCAGCATTTGCCGTTGTCCCTCCTAAACTTGTTGCCTGGATTCATCGGGACCGGAGGAGCCACTCGACAAAGCATTCAAAATCTCGGTTCGACTCACCGTGAAGGGAGTGAAAGCTTCGGGCACCTTCTCTCGTCGCCCTAGTTCTATTCTTTCCATTTTTATTGTTCCCCCATTCTTGTTGGAGTCCTTTTTATCGTCGCCGACTTCAACCTTGGGGCTCTTACCGTTCTTCTTTTCTTTTCCTTTCCTCGGCCGTGAGCGACATTATACACCTTTTCAAACAACTCTGTCGAGTTGTGACCGTTCGGACCGTGAGCTCGTAGTCCATGTCTTCCGAGGAAATGCCACTTCGGAAGCAATTGATTACCTCCGTCTCGTGAGGTCTTCCTCTATCTTATCAACCATCTCTTTGAACTTGGTGAAATAGCTCATCGAGCTTTCATTCTTACCCCGCACCAAGTTATTCGGATCGGTGACGGTTATCTTTCGAGCTCCCGCAATCGAGAAGCGATCTAAGAATTTTGTCAAGCATGCCCAAGTGGTGATACTACCAAACAGCTCAAACCATTGAACCAAGTTAAGGCCGCCCCAAGAAGTGTGCTTAGGAGAGCTTTGCACATGTTGTCATCCTCATTGGCGACAAAACACATAGTGGCTTCCGAGATGAGATATGTGGCTCCCGGCATTTGTCGACCCGCAGTACTTCTCCCGTAAGAGGCAACCCGAAAGTAGGAGGAGGTCGACTATCTCCGATTTCTTTGGAAAAAGGTCGAAGAGCAAGAGTCAATTCGTTCAACCTTTCCCGTCTCTTTTTCTTCTTCTCCTCCTCCATTGCCAAATTTCTTTTTCATCAACAACCATTCTCTCGGCATCGGGTCTCTCATCTCCCGGAGGGGGAGCAAGATTGGACCTCTCGGCCTTCTACTTCGGGGAGTCACCGCCTACTCCTTCCGTCCCCGTGAGAATTGGTCCTTTCGATCTCACTGGAGATCTATGTCTGTTACTTCTTTGAGGCGACCCGCGCTCTCGCCAGCCAGACCCGCGACCTGCGCTCGTGATCTCCATGTGGCGACTGCGCCTTCCCCTCTCACAGGCGACCTATGCCCATTTCTGTCTCTTTGAGACCCCGATCTCCGTGAAATTGGGCCGGGAAACATGTCTCTGTTTCTATTGGCCGTTAACCGAGTCCTCAAACCGAGTTGAGCCTCCCCGCTTCTCTCGTTTCGTTGAGGCTAGCTCTTAAATCGTTACTCGGCACATGAACTATAGTGGGAGCTCGACGTACCATTACATCCTCGCCGTTCGTCCCACACCTTCATTTGGCCTAGCACTCCCGGCCCGTTGCCCATTAGAAACCCGAGCGGGTGCCACTCTCTCGCAGCGTATGTCGGCTGTTTCGCCTCCTCCACGGCTATTAAGTCGCCAGGATCCGGGGCTCGCTCCAAAGATCATTTCTTTCTTGCTCGTAGGATTAGTGGAGGGACTCGCCTCGCTTCCCACATTAGCTCGCCCGGTTGTACGCTTTGGGTGAGGTGGAGCTCCTTGTCCTTCCATAGACGCTTTTCTCTCCTTGCATCCGGCAATCCTGCCATCGCCCACGCCTGTTAGAGCGTGTCGCCACTAGCATGATGTCGCTGAGGAGGGGGAGGAGGAGGCAAATCCGCATTTCCAACGTTTGCATTGTTGTTGTTGTTCACTTCATCGTGCCCAAGTGAAGCCTCGGATACGTGTCCTTCGAAGTCACCATTGTTGCGGGTTGTTAAAAAATTTCGAGGTCAAGTTGAAGCACGTTTCCGGCAATGGAACCAAACCGATGCCGGCAGAAATGTGCTTATCAATCTTCCTCCACGTGGCGGGTGACCGATCACCTCGGCTTCGACCTGAAAACAGAACTCCACGACTAGCCGGATGTGTGTCTCCGCGAAGACGCTCGGGCGTGAGAGTAAGATCACGATTGTATATAGCTCAAAATGTATCGAATAATGAACTCAGATACAAAATGGCGCTTACCTTCACCGTTTGGTAGTGATGAAGTATTTATAGACAAGAGTGATGTATTTTGGGAGGCGACATGTGCTCCGAGATTATAGCGCGGTTATTCGCCATGTGAACGTGTTAGTAATCGTCCCCGATTTGTAGGGATGTGGTTACGTGAATGGTTCAACTAAATAAGCCGAGTATCAAGTCGTCACTTGCTAATTCAGTCGAGGTCGCCACTCATGGAATGGTCGACCTGGCATCGGGTAGAGCATGGTTCGTACCCGAATTGTAGCATGGATCATGAGGTCGGACTAAGTTAGGTCGGGACCTGTAGGTCGGACCATGGGCTTAGTCGACTGACGCTTGAGATGGGCTTTGGGCCATTCTCTGACTGGGCCAGCCCTATTGAGAATGTGATAATCAAAGCTGGATATAATTGGGCTTTACTTGCTTGGCCCAACTCGGCACTTTTGGTATGTTCTTTTTTTCCTTTAGGTTAAGAAAATTAAGTATTTTCACAAGATTTTGTTAAAATAATCACAAAGTGAAAAAGAACAAGCATATAAAAGGTAGAGTACTTGCCTTTCGGAGTTACAAAAAAATGTACACAATTTTGTTTATATAGTTGACAAAATTAATTGGATGTTGAATTAATGGCAAATTGCAATTTAGTTTCTTGAGTTTTACAAGAATTGTTTCAATTGATTATTGAGTTTTTCTTCATTACGATCTGATTCATGATTTGTTAAACTATTGCAATGTGGTGTAAAAATGTACGGATCGTTAAGTTTTTAACGAAAATGGATGATAAAACTAACAAGCTTCTTTTAAAATTGTAATTTCATCCTTCAACGCTACTGATTTACATTTTTAGCCCAATATATTAAGAATATTAATATTTTTAACATATTACCTTAATATCCAACATAATACCTTAATTAAATTATAAGAAATCAAATTTTAAAACTATTTATAAATAATAAATTTTTATTATAGATGATAAATTATTGATTTTATCATTAATATACAACATAGTAACTTAACTAATACATTATTATAAATGATAAAAATATTTATTTTCTAAAATACTAGTAAAAATATATAAAATAAAAAATCTTATGTGCCCAAAAACTATTTGTTTGTAAAAAATATTAATAATAAAGTAACACATCACAAAAATAAATAAATAAATGGAAAAGAACTAAAGAGTATAATTAGCCAAAAAAATATCAAACAAAAAATAAAGAGGAAAATAAAGAAAAAATTAGAAAAGAAGAAAAAAAATGGCTAAAAAGAAAACAAAACCATTTTCTCATTGCTTCTTAACAATCTCCCCTTCTACCATTTTCCCCTACTTCTCTTTTCTTCCCTTCCACCCTCCTCCCTCCCCAAATCAAATCTTAGGATTGATTTTGGTGTTTGAACATATATAAGAATTTTGATTATTTTAGATTTTGAAATCAAAGTGGTGGTGAGGTGGTGGCGGCAACAAAGGCATGGTGGATGCTACGTAGAGAGTGAACTTTGGGTATAAGATGTAACATTTTTTTCGTCATATTATAAATGTATAAGATTAATAGTTAAAATTGAACATATTAGGGTAAAATTGGGAATTAGTTAAGTTGAAAGATGAAAATTACAATTTTGAAAGAAGCTTGTTAGTATAATTAACAAAATATAGCAAAGAAATCAAAATTAGAAATCAGTTTTGCAACAGTTTAACAAAATTAGAAATCAAAATATAGCAAAGAAAAACTCAATAATCAATTAAAACAACATGTAAAATTCAAAATTCAGATAATTATATTGCAATTTGTCCGTTCAATTAATGAGTAGTGAGTACTATAAAGTACAAACACAATACTCCCTCCGTCCCAATATTTTAAAGACTTTTGGGTTTTGCACGAGAATTAAGAAGGAAGTATTATATTGAAATTGTTGTGAGTGTGAAAAATAAAATAGGAGAGAGAATGAGTGGAGAGAAGAGTAAATTATAATGGTGATGTGAGTATGAAAATAAGGTAGGAGGGAGAATGAGTGGAAGGAATAGTAAAGATTCCTTTCCATTTTAGGAAAGTTACTCCCTCCGTCCCAGCGAAAGAGTCGGTAAATTTGTCCGACACGCAAAATAAGAAATGTGATGTAGGAAAGAGAAAAAGTTTAAATGTTGTGAGTATGAAAAATTAAATAGGAGAGAGAATGAGTGGGAGGTGATGTAAGAAAGATAATGTTGCGAGTGTAAAAGTAAAGTAGGAGAGAGAATGAGTGGAGAGTAATAGTGATTTAAGGTTTCCTTTTTGTGAAAGTAGGCTTTTTAAATGGGACGCCCAAAAAGGAAATAAATGGCTCTTCTGGGACTGAGAGGAGTATATATTATTGTGGGACGCTCAAAAGAAGTTTATATATTATCATGGGACGGAGAAGTATTTAATTATATTTAGACAAGTACATAAAATTTTATTCCGTGTAACACTTATTTTAAAGGTAAAAGATGGAAAAAAAAAAAAAAAAAAAGCCTCCAAAGTCAAATTTGGCAACACGTAATAGTAATGCGCGTCAAGTCAACCCACCCATTCAACAATTTAATTAGTCACCCCTCCACATCTAATAAATATATCTCCATTCCATTTTCCTATAAATTCAATCTTTTCCACCCATATCTTCTTCAATTCAAACCAATAATCCAATCTCTCTCTCTCTCTCTCTCTCTCTCTCTCTCTCTCTCTCATGGCAGAATCAAATGGGAAGGCAAAGCCTCCGTCAAGATAAATGGCACAACTGGAACAAGTATGGCCATTTTTGGAAGACTTTTGTAACATACAAAAATGGTCTCCTAGTATTGCAACTTGTCACAAAGTCGAGGGCGTTGACGGGCCAGCCAGGGCTAATCCGTTACTGCGGATTTGCATCACCCGACATGGCGATCTGACAGTTGATATCAAGTTTACACACGAGAAATTATTATCCCGATTGATCCGGTGCAACGTATTTCTTTTAGTTACACGATCACGGAAAATAATGTTGGGTTTAAAGAGTACGTGGCTACTTGGAAAGTGAACGCGACTGAGGACGGTGAGTGCGAGATTGAGTGGGGGTTTGTTGCTGATGCGATTGATGGATGGAAATTTCGAAAGATTTTTTTTGGTATGGTTCAATTTGGGTTTGCAAGGTATGGCGGAGAGAATCAACAAAGCGTTAGAATAAAAACAAAAAATGTCTGTAACACTGAAGCTGAGCTAACAATAAATTCGCTGTAGCAGTTCTAAATATTTAAATATATAGTCCTATTTGGGCTTGGTGTTAACTGTTGGAGTTTTTGTGTATTTCATGGTATCATTAATATTTTCGTTAAATGCTTGTATATTAATAAGATATGGCAGTTGATCTACCGTTACTGTATTAGTAAAAACACATACACCTGTCACTTTCTATAACTACATTATTTCAATTTGTTTAAATTATTTTAATGAGAGTGTTAGTGTTTTTGAGTGCTATTTACATGCACTGACACTGTTTGTAATTAATAATGGAGTATATCAATTTAGTTCAAATAATAGTGTTTTTGAGTGTCAGTTATATGCATTGATAGTTATTGTAACTAATATATGCTATACAACAAACGATGCTGTTAAATTTCATTTGTTTACAAAAAATATTATCGAACATTTAAAATCACGTTTTATCCTTAACTTAGGGTAAAACGCTTTTATCATAAGACACACTCTTTCTAAAAATGATGATTAAGGCCATTAGATGTATCCAAATCTTATGAAATGCAATTTATAACATTTTCAAGCGTTATTCTTATAATATACTCTTTTCCGTCCCTAAAAGCTTTATTCTATTTGACTTTTTTGTTGAACTTTGATCACAAATTTATGATTGGAAAGTCTGCAAAGTCTGCAAATCTTATGAAATGCAATTTATAACATTTTCAAGCGTTATTCTTATAATATACTTTTTTGTTGAACTTTGACCGCCTAATGAAACATCGCGGTGCCTGGGCCCCGCCTAGCCTGCTTTAAAACACTGTGGTCAAGCAATCACA